>JAARMF010001738.1:0-36562 GCA_022844705.1 Toxascaris leonina
AATCAAGACGCATTTCAGAACTTACCGTTGACGGCATGAATACGTTGGAGAATTCTAAGCAAGGATAGATGTATGCTCCATTCTTTATCAGTTATATAAGAATTGGAGAAGCATATTTCCTTTATATCAAAGATGGCCCTTCACGGCTGGAAATGCACTACTGCAGCGCCTAAGTGCCGTCTTAAGGTGACGCGATTAGCATCAGGAGCAACTAGCGCAAGCTTTGATTCTTTTCAAACAAGCGATGAAAAGAGTTCAGATGATCACGCACCGATCGCAATATAAACGTTTCCAGAAGGCCAAATTGTTTGTGGGACGATTAGTGCACAAACATACTCGTAAGCACGTTGCGTAGCTGCAAGTGAGGCAAATATTGCATGGCAAAGTACATATTCATAACAGCTTCTTCGAGCTTCGCTAATTGAGCAGCAGACGCGTTAACCCGTAAAAAGTTTACTTCACGCTGGTGGCATCAACCTCTTCTTCTGAGATCGATCTTCTCGTCGCAAGTTCATTGGAATGTCATAACCTAGCGACGAGCTTCTTGCAAGATGAAAACACTTTTTCATAAAGCAAATTGAAAATCAGTTCAGTTCGTCTCTATCAACGACGGGTTCTCAAAACTCTTTTTTTTCTATGTCAAATTCCAATCAGATAAATTTTCAGGATTCGTGTGGGTGAATTCGACAGGTAAATTTTTTGCATCTCGAAGTGACCTGTGGGTGGTGTTGGAAAAGCTGTAAGATGTGTTCTGGAGTTTGCTGTGGGACGTGGTTGGCTGAACTAATAAGTATGTTCTGTTGATGAATTGTGTGATAAAGCATACAGTATCAAACAATAAGCTGCAAGAATGGATGCCCCAGTAAACGTGGTGGGTCCCAATAAACCTTATGGGATCCTGAAAATGACGCAAAAACGAAACTGGTTAAAACTCTTGTAAAACTTTATGACTTGTAAAAGAACCTGTAAAAAAGGGAATGGCTCAGCCAAAACAACCAAACAAATTTTCAAGAGGAAACGGGAATGAAATTGCCGAAATGCAAGAAAAACCGTCACGAAATTTGTGACAACCTCACCAGCCTCATCGGACGAAAACAGAGCAAAGAGCAGAGACAGCTCGATGCCTCGTCTTCTACAAATACCTCTTGTGAGTGAAGACCTCAAATGAAATCTGAAAAAGTGATGACGTGTGGTTATGTAGATTCCCATACAGCGGCCGTGAAAACATTAAATCATAAAGCACCGGATTGAAGTGTTATTACAAAGGAGAATTTGAAGCTGAGAAAAGAATCACGCGAGTCAAGGTATATGCAATTGGTTAATGGTGAAACCAGAAAACTTCTTAGTACAGGGAAACATGCGAAGAAATCGGCATGGACGGAGCAAAAGAAGCCAAAATGTTATGCGAAACTGAACAGCGATGAGCGTTCTGGCAGCAACTTTAATGCCTTTTACTGAACAGCGAAAATGTGTGCAGTGGTCGAATCATGCTTACATTCAACGCATTATGCCTTCGGAACAGGACATTCCATCACATAAGGGTCGTGGAAATAAGTAAGCGCGTCGTGGGATGTTTTGGAGACAGAAAACTCTATTGAGGAGGGCAATGCGGTGTTAAAAGGGCCAGCAACTTTACTTACTGGTAAAGAGCTCATCAGTAACCTGCAGTCCACAAAATACTAGCTGACATTCTGAAAAGCTACGTCCTAGGAAAAAGAATTCAGATGTCCTCAAAAGACAACGCCCTAGAGCTAAATTATGTTGCAGTTGGGTGCTGCATTGTTTGCTCCTCTCATTTTTATGTACTTCGTTGTTTTGCACTTTTTTCTTCTTCCGCCTCTCTTTAGTACCTCATATACACTGATATTTGCTAACAACGACCAACTGACAAATAAGGGAAATCCTCGAAACGAATTCTATAAAGTAATGAAATATGCGAATGCATCGACAAAGTAACAGACAGCTGAAAATGCAGTTGAAAACACCTTCAAAAGAATGGTAGATAGGTGTGAGAAAGCATGCATCGAAGAAGCGTATTTCGGGAGTTAGATTGCAATCCGAGAAGAAAAAATGAGTACATCAACCAGAACAAGAGACGTTGGTCCCATATCGGATGAATAGCTAAGGGTTTAAAGGATATTTCTATACTCTCTGAGGATAATGCTTCACCCATTCCTGCTAACTCATCGCCTCATCATAAAAGTAGCAGCAAAAACGGTAATTAACAACCCCATCTTCTCCGAAATAAGGGCATTTCCTTCCGTGATGATATTACTCTCAGTGCAAAGAACTTTAAGATTCTTTCAAAAGATGTCGACAACTGTCTCAAAGTTATGCATAATCAGCAAAGATTAGGCTGTATATCTGATGCTATCGAAAAGCGTAAGAGAAGAAAGCCTAGAAAACTAACATTGGTCGAGTGAAACATGCGGAATGGATGACCTCAGTTCAACCAAGTCGGATCCTCAACGGATCATTAATGTCTTCATATGCATTAAAAGGAGACAATTATGTGTAACAGCGCTGTACAAAACGAATCGAGGAAAGATAGCAGCCGAATATCGTGTGAGAGCTCTGCTGAATACGAACTCCATGATAAATTGACAGCATCAGCTTTGCAGTTGCAGAACCTAAAAACTCTGCATTTGCCACCTAAAAACTTCCTTAATCAAGCGGCTTGACTCGCTCACTCAAATCCTCTGTGACATATCATCAAAGTGCACTTCATAACAGCAAAACAACTGAAATCAAGTGGAATTATTTTTCGTATTGATCAGAATTCTGCCCGTTCTGTGCTGCTATTGAATAAAGCGAGCTCAGCAATGAGGATCAAGTATGGGCAGCTCAAAAGATGATGTTAAACACTAGACTGCAGAAATATGCGCGGTATTAAATATTCGATTATGAGGTCGAAAAGAGTGCTGAGACCGAGCATCTCAATAGAAATTGGTTGTTCTGGAGACGGAAGCTCTAGGGAAAGGTTCTCCGCTTCTCCGCCTGCTTCTTTTTTTCAAAGCTTTGTTCCTCGCTCACATCGCTGGTTTCTTCCAGTTGTGCTTCATCCGCTTACCTGTCCTTTGCTTGCTTCGGAGAAATGCTCTTTCTTCCTTTCTTTCATCTCATTCACTCATGTTTTTCATTACACAGCAAATTCCTCACAGAGATTTCGCATATTACTGCGAGTGGTTTCTACAGTTGCACTGCTCCTCCAGCAACAGCTGCATCCCTCTTGGGACATTGTTGTCCCTAAAGCCTCAGGAACTAAGCTCGTTTATTTTCCTCATGTTGGTCGAATTTATGTGTTAATTTCCTTCCTTCTCAACAAGAAAATATTACCTTCTACTCCTCTATGCGACTTTCCGATTTCGATCCACTGATGAGAGTTCTTCTGATTTGGACTTGTGCACCTAGTGCATCTGCCCCAGAAATTTATTTAGCGACACTTGACCTCAGTTATCGGCTAATTGAGTTTATTCACTGTCACTGCGCAATTCATGCTCTTCTTAGCCTTTCATTTTTTGTCGGAATCTGGAATATTTTCATCAGATAGTACATCGCTGTCTCCATCATCAGCAACATTTCTATTCCTTTCACTACATTACAGTCACCAGGATTTTGTCGGTATATTAAGAGTTACAATTTTCAGGCGCATAAAACGGTTTCCTCAATATGCACGCATTCCATCAAGCATCACTGGTTATCGCACTCCTTGCGTTTACTTTTAATACTTTTCCATAACTAAAGATCGGTACTGCTTCCTTCAGCGACACAATCTATAATTGCTTCCTGGCGTATTTTCACAAACTTCTGGGCAATTGCGAAAATCCAATCAAAAACCGGATGGTTCTCATTGTATGATTTCAAATGTTCGAGCGTCGACTCTCCTCACCTTTCTGTCGACTATCTATATGTGTCTACGGCTTTCAAAAATGTATTCACTTCTGCCTACGAAGAGACTGCACGTCACCTTCTACTCGAAATGATACGTAGAAAGCGTCCATCAGTAGAGCGTGTCATATGAAACGGCTGGTCAGCGCAGTTCTCTCTGTATGCTACCTCGTCCCGCACACGCTGTCCTGAGGCAATCAATGGACGAAAAGACAGACTGGAACGGGTTGCAAAAAGCGTTGTCTATCTACCATTGCTATCTAACTCGCGATCGGCTTAAGTGCTATGACTATGTCGCAACAGCACTGACTGGCAGCAGGGATCAGTATCGTTTTAGGAAAGTGTCATCAAGTGAATCAGTATGTCATTTTAAGAGCAAGAACTCTTAAAGCAGTTATTGTGAAGTCTTCAATATTCAACGCCTTCACCGTGCACTGACACTACCACGTCACACGAGGAGGTGATCATCGCTTGCTGGGCTGCGCTTGACAAGGTGAATATAGAATTGCAGAATAATGCGAGTATTTCGGTCGAAAATGAGACAAGCGAAATAGAGAAAGCAGATAATCGACAACACTCTCATAATTACTTAGCAACGTCATTCACATTTTGAGCAGCGAAAAGCGTCGATCGTGAAGGAATATTTATGCTATAACCTGCCTTGTTTCGAGATATTGCGTTGCCTTCGTCATAAACAACTCCATTTGAAAATTTGGTGGCGAACTTCGGCAGCCACGGCATCTACTCACAACAGTTAAGAACAATGAGTCAACCACAGCACTGTCAATTACAGCGTACAGCTATAGTAGCTGGCCCCGTCGGACGTCAATTTCTGCTTTTCGTGAGAATATATAGGGAGATATGGTGGAAACGCGGTGATCTCTGCACCTAGAAGATAAATAAAGGAAAGCAAAAACCAACGAAGCTGATCGCATGAAGGGAAATGCGAGTTCACCTATTATCGGAAGTGCTTACTGCTGAATAGGTCTCTAATTGGCGGCGCTTTGCGGCCTTCATCGTGCATAAATTTGATTTGAACAACTCTCAAGTATTGTGGCGCAGCAGAATGAATATTCGATTCATTCCCAGTGAGATGCGATGTGATATGAGTGAAATAATGCCACGCAACAAAATGCAAACAAGAACTCATCGAGAGAATGAAGGGGATGCCCAGTGATAGACATAGCTAATTACCGCCATGAGATGAAAAGGGATCATGAACAGAGTGGAGGAAATTGCCCAATTTTATTCGCAAGACCGACTTGAGATGATTCCGTTGAGGGTTTATGTCTCCGGATTTGCAATCGCAGAAGTTCAGCAACCTACAAATTATTAGTAAGATGGCGCTCAGGCTGAATTGACATCACATGTAATTACAGAAGGATCAATGATGAGTCGTACATCCCAGGTGTGGGGTATTTTGCATTTCGACTAGATGTTCCCAAATAATCATTAAATCGAAGCACATAGGTATGTGAATACACATCGCTGTTACGAAGTGTTGCTTTATTATGCGGCAAAGAACAAATGGAAGCGTGTGCGGCATGAATCAGCTCACAGTGGAGCTTTAATATTCCGAGGTGCTGAGTTGATGCGCTATACGCTTTCACTCATTGACTGCGAAGATCGCATTTCACATCCGTCTTTGCAAATTTGAGACGTACAGAATTCTCAGAGACAATGCTCCTCATAATTAAATTGAAGGCGGAGTCAATGCACATTGAATATTCTCAATGAACTTTGGGTCGATCGGAATCGAAATAGGTATGCGTTCATACAACGTTGCCATAAGGCGCCTCTCACCAAAAAATTCGCAAGAGGTGCGTGAAACTCGACGGTATATTAGTGAGTGAGGAAATCAGCGTGTTGTCATCTAATGAGAAAAAATTTCCACTCCAAAGAATAATTATTGTTGATAGTGCATCAAGAGTCATTTGTGGAGCCGAAAAGGAAACAATTCTACATCATGGGTCAGTCATTAAAAGTTCTGGAACTTCGGCCAGCTTTACAAGAGATTTTTCAATCCTTACTTCTAATATCCTCAATTGACGACAAAAGAATCAGGGGAAAAACTGACAGCCGACGAAGAGTGTGAAAGCTTTTAAGAAGCGGCAAAACCGTCGCTGTTGAGTGAACTGCAGGCAAAACTGGATGTTTCTCAATTACGCAACCAGAATTTCTGAAGAAATTTTAATTCCATAATGCCCCAGGTATAAGCGGTCATCAAAACCTAGTTCACCGTAAGAAGGCCTCTAGAAAAAACGAAACAATGAACTCATGGCTTGACCGAAAAATGGGAGCGCAAGTGGAGCAAAGTTTCAAATGGTCTGTTATAAGCCTATTGTCCAGAGAAATGCGCAATATTCGGTCATATTGAATACGACACAAGACACGCATAATTGCATCTGAGGCAACCGTCTGCCATCAGATTTGAGTAGCATTCCGAAGCACAGCTTAGCATCACCACCCACAATCAATTGCTAGCAATGGTGCAGAGTTCGTTCACATCCCGTCGGACCGACTTCTA
The DNA here is from genome assembly GCA_022844705.1 of Toxascaris leonina. NCBI lineage: Eukaryota > Metazoa > Nematoda > Chromadorea > Rhabditida > Ascarididae > Toxascaris > Toxascaris leonina. Next base: position 6,416 of record JAARMF010001738.1, read on the forward strand.
CACACATCCCCACTCTTTGCTCCTTAATTTTCATCCAGTCATTTGCCAACCTTTTTTTGGACATTTTTCTCACTCATCGATCAAGAATATACAAGTGATGAACACTGAGAAATCAACAAAGAAATATGAACGAATTGTCTCATTTAGAGCATTTCAAAACCTTTAAAACAGTCACACGTATCAGTCAAGCAACGCGTTAAACGACCTGCTATGTCAACTAAAGAAAGACACACTTGTTTTGCCATCAGGAAATTTCGTAAGATTTCGTTCGCAGCGAACATTGAACACTCATACTGCGGCACCCTTTAAAGATTGGTATGCGGTGGGTAGGCGAGACTAGTGGACTTCTCAAAGGAGATCTCTGTTGATGTGTGTGAAGGAATTTGTTGAAAAGAGATAAAGAGGCTGAGTAATAAATGTGCCGCACTGAGACAGCATGTGTAAGCACACTTCGGTTATCACATTTTTTGCAGGTGTTTAACACACAACAACTCTATTGCCGCACTTCCAACATGACTGGAGGCGCTTAGCGAATGCAACAACGAGAAATCAATGAATATTTAACGGTCGCTGTTGATTACCGATAGCAATTTAATTCTCAGTGCAGCCAGTGCCGCTCCTCTTTCTTCTTTTTAACAAATCGAGGAGAATTTAATGCAGAATTATTTTCTGGAAAAGTTTTAAGGACAACCACTGGGAGCACAGATGTGAATGCGATGTTTATGTGCTCGTCAATTACTTTCAAAATGCTTGCATCGGAAATAGAAATTGGCATTAATATGCTGTCTGAAATTAGTTTTAATACAGCGAAATTACATTAAAAATAATAGCAACAGCAATAATAGGAGTGATAAAGAAGTAAAAGTAACGAAATTAATAGTGACATCAATGCTTCTACTATTACTGATGACAGTAATAGGTAATGAATAATAATAACAAATAGTAATAATGAACAACAATAATAAATAGTGGTAAGTAATAAGAATAAGTAATGATAATAATAAACAATAATAGGCAATAATAATAACAACAAAAATAATAAACAGCCATAGCGCGAACATATAGTGACATAATGAATGGTGATAAGGTAGTAATGACCATCATAATAATAATGGTACTATTAATAGTAGCGATGATCATAATAATAGTAGTGCTAACGAAATGTGCAGATAAGAGTGTTAATAATCAACTAGTAAGTAGTGACGCTAATAACTCAATGGATGCATTGACATTGACAGCCTCAATCATAATATATGTTATAAGAACACATTGAAGATGCTGAGAGTGATGGCACAGAACAATGCACTGCATTATCATTATTGCTGTAATTATGTAAATGCTCCTAGAATAATAACTGCATAATGACAATTTTATAACATCTTTCAACAATATCGCATCTTGATAACGTTAACTAAAACTGCTGCATTCAAATCTAGAATCTCTTTAAGCATTCACAAATATTTATTACTCTCATCATCTAGGTTTCATCACTGAATATTGCGGTCAATCGAGTATGGAGTGCGGTGAGCAGTTTGAAAAACGTCATCAAAATCTCAGATGGATTTCCTTTAAACTTTTCAACACGTCTCTTTTTTTGCCATACTTCGAGATCTCGAATTTTTTGCATTTTCGAAAGATCCTTTCACATGGTTATTTCCCGTTTCACTGCGGATAACGCTAAAAACTCCGAAATTGATCAAGAGGTGTGATTCGCAGATCTCATATAAGTGCTCAATGTGTAAGCGTAATATTCACGCATGGATCAGTGAGCATCTATTTTTTGCAACATTTCTGATGTGAGCACCTGCAGCAGTATGTGTGAAATTTCGACAAACAGAACGTTCGTGGATTTTTCTCTGAAGGAACTGTTAAGTGATGTTCCTTCCACATGCAAGCAAATCCAGGCGTTTTCTATGAGCCTTTCAGAAATCAAATGACGCGTCCTTCTTCATCGCCTTCCAAACTTGCGCATTCGTGTGTAGATATGTGAAGGCCCCTGAATGCGCATGTGTGACAGTTCCAACTTTGGAACAAATGAAACTAGAATTTCGTGGTCCTGATGTGCACCTTAACAAGATTTTCAGCGCGGAGATTCGTTTTAATTTATTATTTTCTGCGCTCTTATCAGCATTTCAACTTATCGTAAAGTCAGAACAAGGGTGTCCATAGCCAAGTCAGTTGCAGCACAACAGTGAGGTAATGCAAACGATTTGTGCAACGCGTCGAATCAAGTAACATGTGAGCGCCCTGTTGTCGATGTCTCAGTATTTGCTGATAGCTACACAGCTGAGCAGCTGCAACAGTTGAGGTAATGATGTGGGGCAATAAAACTTGCTGCGTCCAATCTACGCCACACATCCAACCGTTCAAAGCCACACATTCACAGGAATTGGCAGTATGTAAGAGCACTCCAAGCTCTNTTTATACGATTCACAGGAATTGGCAGTATGTAAGAGCACTCCAAGCTCTGCAATCAAATCTAGGTCAACTGTGCCGAATTCTCTGGTTTATAGCTTTTGCCGAGCGACCAATTTGGTAGGAAATGGCATTGTCTTACCGGTCATTGCTGTTGCATACTTGAGCACCTGATTGATCAGCGGAGTGAAATGCAAAGGCGCATATTGTTTTCGAGATGTTTCCTGATATGCTTTCCCACTAATAGCCACGACATGCACTTTCGCAACCACTCTCGGCAAATTAGCTAATATTATTAACCGACCAGCGAAAACATCTTTGATGCTTTAGCGGAACCATCCGTCCATGGCAATATTCTAAAGGACGTGTTTTCTCAACCGATTCTTCGGAAGATCTCATCGTGGCTATTGTGAAACACGTACAGTTTTTAGCCTTGTTTGGCTACCTCTACTTGCTTGGCCAATTCGATTCGTGCTATAAGGTATCCATCCTGTGAGGTGCATCATGCCACTTGACTTCATTACGCGTAACTTGTAAGATTCTCGAACTGAAGCTGCAGGACAAACAGGAGGACACAAACATATATGCACTCTCGGGCACGACTGTCATAATGCGTTTTCCGGAAGGGAGTTTGCAATTCCACATCAGAATTGACTGCTTTAGTCGAAATGACCCATAATGTTTCACTTGTTAAACACAGTGCAGGAGGCAATGAAACGCTAGGAATAAATATAAGGATGTAAGGAGGCAATGTATGAACCCCATTTTTCTTAATATGCCACTGACTGAATTGTTGCAACGAATTCAACATCGATGCGACTTATCAGTGAAGGACTTGCTCAGCACTGGCAATGAATGTCTCATAATCGAGCGTTAATTTTATTGCAGAAATTCTTCCTATAGTGGATATGACTTTGGCCATTCGTCATAACTGCGGTGTTGATTGCGTTCGAGTTGCAATATGTGGTGCATAGCAGAGGCAAATGCATCGACATTCGTGGATATGTACTGCTGTTTGTATTTGCAGCAAAGGCCAGAGCAATATTGCAGTTGTGCTGTTCGAGAAAAAATGAAGCGGCATATCGATGAGCATGCGAGATTTCACAGAGAGTGGAGACCCTTGAGTGGCATATGAACGTGAATTATGACCACAATCGATCTGAATGAGGCTTGAGTTGCAATGAAAATGATGATGAAAATGAATAGCGTTATCAACTCTGTTATGCAACTGAAACTTCTCGCAAGGAATCAATCCCGATCAATGAACTGATCAGTTAATGGCCGAGTCAGTCGATGTGAAAGGGGAGTAGAGGAGGGGCGGTGTGGGTCGTTCACCGCTACTTTCAAGCGCTTTTGGATCTCACTCCTTCGACTGATTGCTTCTACGAACAATATGTAATAAATTTTCGAAACAATACAGCAATAATTTACACGACCGGTTGCTATCACAAACCTATAATAAAAATTCGTTTTCAAACTTACTGGTATACATTAAGCTACTCAATAACGTGGAAGGTACGCAGTTACTTAGGCGCTCAAAAATTGTGGCTTCACAGGTGTGGAAGAGGCAAGTTCAAGGTGGGTGCGGACCTACAATAAACATTATACTCTGGGATTGCGTAACTCTGGCATTGGTCAAAAATCACAGCGATTGGAATCATCAAAGAGATAGATAAAAGCATATTTGCAAATCGCATATTACGGCACTCAGTAAATCAGTCATACACCCTGGAAATCAATCGATGAGCATGAAACACTGTAAAGAGACTGTTTATTCAAATGTGGTTATTATATTTCAAAAGAAGTAGCCAGTTGATAACTGAGAAGAAGTAGCTGCTTATGCAAATGTTGATGAAGCCGAGTTAGGCTGCTATGGAATGCCCGACGTGGTTACCCACTTGACAGTGCTAAATAAGCTGAGTGGTATATTGGTTGCAGCGATGTGAAACAATTGAACGGAACGAAGGCTTGTTGTATAAGAGGGTGACATTCATAATGCAGCGGGACAAACATCAGTGCGCTTAACTTCGATCCATATAAGAAGTGAAACCGCAATGACGAACCAACTTCCGCTCCTCGACATAGTGATCAATGATGTCATTATGACAGAAAAGGCCGACAAAGTGTCAATGAAAATCTAGCATCTTTCCTCAGATTTGTAGAGTAACACATGAGGGGTAGATTTCATTTGGAGTGTGGTGACGGAGAAAACTTACTGGCGGGGATAGTCGTTTTGCTTTTGTGAACAGTTGCATCGATGTTGCATCAGAGAGAGTGACAAACGAAAAGGAAGTAAACTTCCACAACAAAAAGTGCGCCACATGTGAAAGCTTCGTTAATGGATATAGCTCAGGTGCAAGCTTGTGATGCTGTCAATACCCAATTGAAATTTTGCTTGCAATGATTATGATTTGTTAGACATCCGTAAAGCAATATCACTGAAAAGGCGGTAGACAACATATTTGGCACTCAGACAATGAAATATGGTCTACAAGTACAGATCATGAGCAATTTTAGAGGAAATTGAGGTGGAAAAGGGCACACAGTCCTTGTTCGATTGTTTAATTCTTTCCTGCTTTCGAATTGTGCAGCCATAAAAAGCACATAGCCCCTTCCAATTAGATGACTTATCGATTAAAGCGCTTGTTGTTGGACAAATGCTTCACGTGGATATGTCCATAACTCTCTATTAGCAACCGCCACCGTTTCAGAGGCATAACCGTTGGTAATCGTTGCGGATACCGCGGCGATAACTCAGCTCAGAGCATGAAATGCAGACAGGAAAAGCAAAATACAAAGAAACATTGATGATGAAATTTTCGCAGATGAGGTATGCCATCTAGGTTGCTCGAAACGAATACGGCAAAATAATATTTTGTGTTTTTGTATGAGAGTAAAACTCATTAGCGGGCAGTTCGGCATTTCGCCTCTGATGTCAAACGGCAGCTCATGAACTTGTGATGGAACTCTCAAATCTTATGTGTCGCACATAATCAATTTTAAAAATTGTGATAGTTTTATCCAGCAAGCCACATTGAAATGCCCGAGCTAAACTTGTTCGGCAAGTTGAGTCAAAACACCATGAAGTTTGCAAGTCACAGGTCGATATCGACGAACTTAAACTGCTCTATTCGTAACAGAAATCTTATAGTATTTGTAAGTCCGACTTCGACTGAGATGCTTCATACATATGTTGGTTTTATTTTCCTTGGCCAACGAAAACAAAAAAAAAATTTAACTGCTTTATTCTATTTCCAAAAAAGAAGCAGGTTGTTGCACTTAAGGGCCAGAGATGTGCTATCGATTAAAGCAAAGGAAGCATCGCAGAGATGGAGTAAGCATCCCATACATAAGTCAACAGCAATAACGGAGAAAAGCCAAAGGCGTGATGAAATAAACGTAAAATTTTCGAAAGAAATACGCTTGCCTCTGTTGCATGATGGTTGAAAATTTCCTTCGATCCTTAACAGCTTGGTGCTTATATTTGGCAGAGGCCACACAACCGAACAGTGAGGGCAGCGTTTTAAGTTAACGAGATAATAAATGCGAATTTGAAAATGTGCCAAAGCAGAGGAGAGGATAATGCGATGCCTTCCTTCGAGAGAGAATTCACATTTTTGTGTTGTGATTCGACATGTAACGCGATTCTCTATGTATCATTATTTCTTTGGTCGATTATGAAATTCCACAATTACTGCAAAATTTATGAATCATATGAGTTGAACTCATCAGAATGTTTTTTATGACCTTAAATAGTGCACTGTGCGTGCATATGAATATAGGCCATGTAAGGAAATGGAAACATAGTGATAAAAGGCATCGTGTAACAGCAGTATATACGTATAAAGCGTCAGGAAGAAAGGAACATTCAGCTAAAGAAGTGATTGCACGTGCCTCATAATAGTCATTAGCACATTCAATTAGACGGGATTTGAGCTGCGTTGCATTTGAAATTGATCACTGCGGTTACGAAAATCGGATTATCCAAAACTCAGCCGACGAAGTGCAGAAGTCTATGGGAGGAAGAAAACGCTTAAAACAAGAGCCACTTCAGACGCTGTCCCAAGTACAGGTGTTTCCGTTTGCTGCCTCCTTTCAGTGCTTAACAGTGTGATCTGATCGCGCTTCGACAATGTTCTGCTGAACGGGCGGATTGTGCGCTAAGAGCGATGAATGTAAGATGGATCGCAGCAAATGCTTCCTACATCCTACACATTCATGGTGAAGTCAGAAAAGGATTCACAGAGTTCTTGGCTAATNGTACATCCTACACACTCATGGTGAAGTCAGTAAAGGATTCACAGAGTTCTTGGCTAATTGTTCCGTTAAATTAAAGTGCCACGTTTTGAGCTGCTCTCGAGAATAACGAGTTTTTATTGAAGAAGGTAAATTCACAATATACAGCAGGACCGTCAGTGTAGAGAGAGGATGTCCATTTCTGTCGAACGGCGCAATTAAAATAAGCACCACAACACAGTAAATACCGAGCGCGCCTTATATTGCGCTGACTACTTGCGACAGACGGGTGGCTGAATCAGTAAATAGCTGCAACTTAATGTTTTTTACTTCTTCTGAAACAATGATCGAGTCGGAATCGTGCAGCAAATCTACTTAAGCCGCTCAATGACTCGCTCGAAATTCAATGATTTCTCATAATCCGGTCTTGGAGTCAGTTGCCTCGCTCGAGGAAGAGATCCCTCAAAAAGAATCTTTGAAGCTCAAGGGATCCAAAACAAAAAAGTTATTTTGTGCGTTGGGATTTGCCTGCATGTTCGGCTGCAACCGGATTGGAAACATATTTCCGACGAGGTAGCAAGTATTCCGTGAATGTGCTCAATTACTGTTCATCAATGCAAGAACGTTTCTATGAAATCTATGTTAAGATTAGTGCGTCATTTTTCGAACATTGTCGTAACTATGTAGATAAGTAGATGACAGCTGTTATTTTTTATAAAATTGAAGGAGAGAGCCAGCTCGCTGATTGCACGCCATCTAGAGCTTCTTCAGCATGAGCTTGTTTCAAGCCAAAAGGCCATTATTCTTCGTAACGCAGAGTCTTTAGCAAATGCTCAATCAAAGTCGTAATGCCAGTGCACGAAAAGCACAAAAAATGTCACTTGATGTTTTTTAAGAACCGCTGACGTCAGCACAAGGCTGTGCGCGTTTTCTGTGGAGAGCATTTGTAAGCTCTATATGCCATCAAACAATCGGCTTAATTTCTAGCTCATTCATCAGGAACTTTCACCTTCTACAAAGAGCGCCCACTGCCACTGTATAAACGAAACTGCAAGTGCCCATCAGAAGACACTTTTAACTAACTCCTTGTTAGAGTTAGCCAGAACTTGCTACTCTGTGTGGCTAAATCTTTGCCAAATTCAAATGCAATTTGATTGGATAGTCATCTAACGACGTTTTGACCTGCAGCGACAGGAAGAGATCGAATCTCCATATATACCAAAAGTTTCCGCTGACTTTTGAAGTAGAAAGTGACGTTGCGAAACCTATATGAAGAAAGCGGTGCAAAGGTTACAAGGTGCGAATGGGGAAAGGCTAACGCCATGCTAGCTCAACACAACTGGAGCGAATATCTTGAACACTGGAACACTGGAATGTTGAAGTGAGGGGATGGATGGAATGTATTGCCGCCTTTTAGATGTTATGCACACAGCTAGTGGGGGTTGTGCACTGGAGAAAAGGGCCACTCGGGCCACAATCACGATCACATTTTCAACGCTTGGTGGTAGAAGAAAACTTCCTGTGGCCTGGCCGCCATAAGCCAGCGGGACTGAAGGAATTTCGTCCGAATTCTGAGCATTACCAAATCGAGTGCTTGTTCAAATCTTGTTCAAAGCCGTCACAGATGCGTGACATGTGGCAGGAACGCTGAAGTGTTTCACAGATACGTTAACAGCAAGCTGATGACGCGTCACACGGCAAGCTGCTAAAAAAGTATAGCATTGGTCGCCGATAGCCAGCTGCAATGTAACGTGCTTGCAGACTATTCCTCTAGTGCACCATTCTCATTGAAGGCGATGGTGTGCCATCCGACTTTGCTGTAAAGGAATGAAAATTTGCTGAAGTAAACACTGATTCAGTTCTGAAGGATATTTCTGAGCTCGGTGAGAGGGTTCATTTCCCTCTTCTTAAAGAACTCGCGGCTTCGATGAAAACCTGTCGCTACATAGGTCAGGCCTTCTCCTGTCGTAGTAGTTGTCCAAGATGCATTAATAAATTATTGCACACCTAATTATATTTGCAACGCTTTTCGTAATAACAGCATTTTATGCCTTTCCAGCATAATGCGTCAAGCCGTATTTGGACATTTTTCGTGCTTCAAGTTCATTTCAACACCTTATCACTATGAGGACCTAGTCCACCCATTGTATCTCTAGCTTCACGCTGAGCAGCCGCTGAGTGATCCAACTAAGGGAAGGTCTCGGAGAATGAGACTCGCAGTACTTATATCGTATCACAGATTCATCGTTCGCCAATCATTTTACTCGCTGCTCCTAAGCCAGTCTCTCTCGATTTTGTCTTTCGTTTCTTGGCTGTTTTTTCATCTAATAAAGAGATGCAATATTCCGGTTGAACCATTCACGCAGATCCTGTAATATACGAACTGCGACATCGCAAGTTGTCAAATATCATCGCCTTGCTATTCATTCTCATTATTTCAGCTTTGCAATATGCAGCTATCCTGGAAAGGTGAAATGGAGTGGAAGGGGTGGACGACCGGCAGTGGAAGGAGTGTGAAGGCGATGGTGATGCATAAGTGATGGTGCTTCTCGCAATTTTCAGAACCACTCTCTCTGGCCTTTCTGATCTTCGGAGATGTCTGGAAGATTCCAGTTCTCTACCATCTCGCTCGACACTATCGCTTTATATTGTGTCATATATTGTGAATGTATTTTTAGTAAGGGTGCATGTCCCATCCAGTCAGATCTTCAACGTGAAAAGGAGAAGCAAGTGGTTAGGCCAGAAAAGTGCAAGTACCTTTAGCAATTTAGCTAATTTGGTCGCAAGTTCTTTTCCTTGATCACAGAAGCAATAACTTGTTTTCTTTAATGGTAGAACAGTTTCCAACCATCAGCGAGCAGCTTCAGAGTCATGTCTAAGTTGCAACTCCGAACTCGAGTCGAGAGCGAGGCAACAGTTTGAATTGAACTAAGTCACCTGAGATGATCGGCGAATTAATATAGGGACCAGTAATTCTGCAAAAGTGAATTCAATATCGGTTCTATTTCTGAATTCAATGTCAACAGAGTTATGTTGCATTTCATACGATGGCTGCGCGCTGCGCTTCAAAAAAGTTCGATGCAAGTTGAACGAAGACAAACACCGCACTCGATGCGACGAACGTTTATCGTCCTCAATAATCAACCGAGCGTTTACGCCGCCACAGCATCGCCACTGGCGACTTAAGCAACCGAATTGCTCTATGCCCACCCTTATACGCACTTGCAATGTACTACGAGAATACTATGAGACAAACGTGCAATATACTACGAGTTTCTCAAACTGCATGCAATAATGTGATGATTTGAAAGGGGGAATGCGAGATGGTCACTAGCGAGGCGTTTTAAGGGTGGCTTGCAGGAGAAGACGTGTTCAGCAGCCAACAATTCCAACACGTTTTTCAGCGTGGCTGCTACGAAGCGTGTGCTTAATAGCAACAATGTCAACAACGTGACAACAACAGCTTTCTTTATTCAGCTTCACCTTTGCTATGGACGAACAAACGAAATAACTGCGCACTTAGTATGCACTTTGAATGATAAGGCGGCGCACTGTACCTCATTATGAAATTATCGAGCTTATCTAATGCCAATATACGCCTTTCAAGCAGTACCTGCAGTGAGATAATAAGTAAGCAATTAGCAAAAATTTGCTCTCCATCAAATTTGTAAGTTACATGCCCTAGTGCATGAATTAATCAGTGAATCAATTAGTGGTCCCAAAATAAGTTCCAGAGTTCACCACTCATTGGTCAAGGGAAATGAAATCAGGTCTACTCTGCTTTCATAAACAGCGAATTTCTAGCTTCCAACTGTGAACACAATTTTCGGTCGAGGAATTTCTTGGGATGCGCATAAACAAGTCTGACCTTCCTTAAAGAAATGTGATTTAGCTAACGCTCGTTCACACTGATGAGGTGGCTATGCGCTCGAGAAATTTTCTCTTTCCGATGTGAAAGAAACAATTTGAGAAAGCTGAACTGCAACGCTCATCGTTATGCTGACTTTGCATCGTCATCAGGTGATCGCAAAAAACCCATTCTAACTTCTATACAACTGTTATTCATTCAGAGCTAGACGCAGCGAATGCAGATGCTATAGACCATTCAGTATGATGCCGACGATCGAGTCATACATACCTCAAAGCTTTCAGTGATGATCCCTTTAAAGTCATATGATTTTTGAGAGAATTATATTGTTTTAGCCACCTTGAATATGGAGTCTGCTAATTCACTTGCCTCTTTATCGCACAGCTATTTCTCGGAGGAAAGTAGTTTGAAATTTCAGCAGTTGGCAACGACTTTCGAAGTCGTCGCCTTTGGAAAGGCAGACGTATCAGTGCCCGTATTTCACTATTATGGCGATGGCATCCATTTGCGTCGATTAATCCGGAATCTGAATCCTCTAGCACTCAAGATTTGTGTGAATAGACCTCATCAGTTGCAGGCTGCATCCAATAAGTAAACTAATATCTCAGTGAACTATGAAGGATTTGACGTCGCTTTATGAGGCATCCAAAAAGTGCATTGAGGCAGTTGGGTTGTAGCAGTGCACTGTTGAAATTATAATTGCAGGCGTTATTAGGAGGCTCAGCTGTGTGGTTGATGCGATAAAGCGGACGCAGTAGCAGTTCACGAGTGGAATTGATTATCGAAAAAGCATTAATCAATTAAGCCAAAAGTGTCTCAAATTGTGCTATCAAACGAAAGATCTCATTCACTCACTCTTAGATGCATCGCTGCAGATCAATAAAGAATATGTTAGTAGTCGTGGAGCTATATTCTGAAAATCATGTCATACCATGCACCCATGAATTCTGTTAATGCACATCTGTGAGGCAGTTAGGCTGTCGTCTCACAGAAGTCAAAAATCACTCCCAAACAGCGATGACACCTAAGAGTTCCTACGGCAGATTTCAGCAATAAAAAGGCTTTGATAGGTTACTCAGCGTATGAACAGCTCCTAACCTGCCGAATACAAAAAAAAAACTGTCAACAACCATAGCCCTGTCATATCCAATGACGACTCAATGACTTGTACAACTTCCAGCACGAACTAATTTCTGGCTATTAAAGCAAACCGTCTTATTTAAGGAAGATACGATCGTTGTCGAAGAGCGATAATGGACAAAAGGATGGTAGTCCCATAACTATAGCAATATCTTTACACACCACTGTTTTCATACCTGAACATCCATATGAGCGAGAAATGAGGAGAAAAAACATGAGAAAAATACTTTTAAGACAGCTACGCAATTCATTCAAGGCATTCCTAGGAAACGATCTAGCGAAGAGCGATTTATCCCTTCACACCAAGTTGAGTGTTGCAAATGACCGATGCGAATGCAGCGGTGTCATTCGTTGACGAAAGCTATTTCAACGTTGCTGTCATTATAATGGCCCAACGGAAATGTAGGTGGTCAGTACAGCCATGCGCCTCGCAGAATTTTATGGTTCTCCATGCGACGAAATAGACGTGGATATTATAACACATGATGCGACCCAGCCACATCCCAACACCGATCGCAGCACCAACAATTCATAGGAACCGGCTTGAAGCATGTTGTCACAGCCAGTTTGTATCTGTTCTTGCAAAGTCGAGCTCCGTCAATGTTTCGCATCCGTGCACATGCATTTATCTGCATGTCTGCCATCAGTTTCGACTGAGGAGCCAGCGAGACTAGATTTACGGAATTTGGCTACAGTCTACACCACATCCCTCACTTCGAAAAGAGTTATGAACATTTGAACGCATCTGAAATTCTGTATTCGTTCTGCTTGTGGGTTGCGTCTCATTTTTACTGCTGCCGTTCAAAACAGTAAACAGCACTTCAGAAGGTGATATAGTATCGGCTTTGACATTCCACTCAGCGGACTTGCCAGTTTCATGAGCCATCACTAACTAAATATACAAGCCATTGGTTGTTCTTCGCAACCCACCTGGTGCAAAGTGCACTCGAACCGTCGAAAAATCTTTGACGCATCTTCGCAGTTAATAGATAGCTTGAACCTTGATAAACGAGAGATGCTGCTTCTAATATTTATTTTGGGCGTACAACGCTCATCAAATCTCGTGATTGAAGTTTCTAAGGTTGCCAGTTTGAATCTACCGGACAGGCAGTCGGCATAAGTGACGGATCGATGAAGAATGAGGTTTCAAAGAGTCGTCCTACGTGCTTCACGTAAGCTATGCTTCAGTAGTTCTTGAACTGAAGCAACACGACGAAACGCACGTGCACATGTGTATAGACATAGCGCTGCATCGATATATTTTGCACGGGAAGTTTGCAAAAGTGTTCAAACGCAGGATGAGAAAGGGAAAAGGCGTTCGCGCCTAATCGTTGACATGAGACTGAAGTGGGGTGACAAATGACATGTGAACACAGACGCGACCATTGTGAGCAATTTGTAGAGTATGTGCAGGTGTGATGGCAATACAGAGAACACACACGGCATCAAAGCTGCGATTGCGAAGCTGAAAGTTGAGTTGCGTCAGGAAGCGTTTCATTAATTATGCAACCGTGAGACGCCAAATTGCCGCTAGCTGTATGCGTCTCTTAACATCGATGCGCTGCAGCAAACAGAAAACGCTTTCACATGCCCTCATTGCAAATCCGATGGCCATTCATCACAACACGTATACGAAACTCTCGCTATACTCAGAGAATATTCACATTCCGCACATGAATATGCCAATAGATCTTGAGAGAAGAAAAAACGCAATGCAGCCCCAAATAGAAGTCAAGAACGGTGAAGTGGATTGAAAGGCAGTGTTCCGAGACTCTTCGCTGTTCCCTCATGATCTCCTTCTAATTTTTTTCTGCTGAACATAACATCTCGAATCCATAAAAACAATGTAACCGTGCAATGCAACAACCATTAGCGTAACTAGGATTGGTAAGCGAGGGGATGTTTACGTAATAGGCGGCTCTGCGAATCTGTTCGAATCTATATGAAAAGCTTTCATGTTATTAGACAGCTAATGGATCACTCTTTCACTACATCGGCCAACTCGGTAAACATGCTAGGCTGTGGTCGTTAGCGATCGTGTCTTGCTCAGCTTCTAAATGAATTCCATCGGAAATGAAATGGACAAACTTTACGACCGTTGCGGAAGTGCAATCAACCACTGAGGAGTTGGCGATGTTCGAGAACATCTTATTGTCAACTACGAAAAGCCGTTGGCTGGAAACGATTTCCTCCTTAAAGAATGGCATCGCTGAAACCAAACTTTGCAAGGGAAGGTGAAAGGAAATTCTTGCCAAGCCAGTGTCGAGGAAGGTATTGTTGAATAATTTATTAAGTTTGCAAGCAATCTGTAAGGACAGGGGTAAAACCGATCGTTGTACTTCGCGAAGCAGCGGAAGGGAAAACAGAAACGGAAATAAACAAGAAGACAAATTTTCTAAAGCAAACGCCGTCACCAAATACACAGTAGCAAACTCATTCTCTGTTTTGAAACCTAAGCTCGATAACACAGTAACATCTGCACGCCTTTGGAAAATAACGAAAGAGGGGCTTTTAGGCATTTGCCCACTCCAAGCTGACACTCAGAATAGCATCTCTTAACACTCCGGTCTTGTCAGAAGGACATTCCTGCTAGTGAACTTCCAGCTCATTATTCGGTGTATTGTTTGTTATCAGGACCCTCTTACTGAAGGTGTTATGACTCATACTGAAAGTTGCAGCATGCATGCCATTCTTGAATGGCAAAAACCCGCTTTATTTGCTTAAGATAGAGCAATGTTAACCGATTTGTGGTTACTATATGCGAAATAAAGCTGGTAGTAAGGTGTTGCGAGCTCACAATGCCAAAAGCTGAATTATATGGTTAGGACGACGACTAGCGGCATGAGCAATTTATAGTCAGCTTCGGCCGCATTGTTGCATTGCAAACTCCTATCCACCGACGGTAGCGGCTCTCTGCGCAATGGAAAAAATTGTGTTAACAAATGAACGCAGTCTTAGTTATTTCTCTTTATTCACTAATGACATAAGCGATATTGTTTTATCATTTTCCGGTACCTGATATACTTCTGCATTTTTCAGCTTCAAAGCCAAGACTTAACTAAAAGCCAGTCGTTGCTTGAATATTTGTTTGTCTATCATACGAAAACAATTGTTATCTTGTTGGCCACTTGCAGCAAGCGCTCAGCAAATTGTATTAAGGCAGTAATAAAGAGATAGCTGAACCACTCAAAAAGCTCAGAAGTACTACATGAGTCGGGATTGGAGAAACGTGGCCTCTCACTTATGGAAAGCGGCATTGTCTGCTAGTGACTGCTCTTTCTGATACGGCTGCTTCACGAGGTGTTACTGAAGTGGAGAAGGCGTTCACATAAGCCAAACGAATGTTTTCATTATATTAGTCGAGTTGCAATGAGGACTAATAAATACACTCTTAAATTGTAGGACGATGAATAAACGAAAGCGACGTAGTACCCATATTAAACCATGCACAACCAAATAGTGAAGAGCAAAAGAGTGCTATCAAGAAGTTCATAGACTGAGTCTCTTAATGCGCGCATGTTTCAAAGATGTGGCAACCCATCACAAATAACTTGGAAGGTTTTGATGGGATGATGGGACGAAAAAAAAGAAAGCAATTGCGCATTAATTGGAAATGAAGTAAACAGTGTCTCTGCTTGTCCGAATGAAAGGTTATAAGAGAATAGTTCTTGTTGTTAGCCGGAATAATGATGCCGAAAAGTTGAGAGCTTTAACTATGAATTTATTCATAATCGAGGAACTGCAAGACAGTATGTTTCTACATATTCTCGAGTAAAATGCTGAAGGGACTTGACTGGCCCTTGTCGCCAAATTGCTCTCTCTTTCGAGGCTACAACATAAAGGGAAGAGTTTTCGGCAGTGTCGAAGGAGGCAAAGAAAATGATTCTTTTAAGGAGGGGTTCTTACAGTTCTTGAAGCAATCGGTTAATGCTTACGGAGGCTCGTGAGGACGGGCGCTGATTTTATGCTGTAAAATTTGGAAATGTTTCGCGCTGCCAATCATTGGCGGATGGCGAGCAGGAAGTTTTGTTTTGCGAAAGGCAAACGATCTTCAACTACTCTTTAAAAAACTGCAATAAAATGCCACAAAGTGTCGTTAGGAAGTAACTTCGGAAAACACAATAAAATCAAAACAGNGTGCAATAACATGCCACAAAGTGTCGTTAGGAAGTAACTTCGGAAAACACAATAAAATCAAAACAGCAATAACTGCAGTATATTAGTCAACTGAGGCTTGAAGAGTTGCGAAAGGAAACGCACTCAGGAATAATGAGCATTAATGTGTGTTGCGCCGATACTGCAGTGGCTCGCACTCACCCAGACGCACTCCTTTGCAGTTGTACTCGCACACTCTCTACGATTTTCCATCCTACTAATTCTTCTATATAGCGCAAGATGCAAGCAAATTACTTCCAGAAGCGTCATTGGAATTAAACTTGAAAAAAGTTTAAGCCTTCTTTCAGCTGGCGACTTTCAGAAATTCTCCAAGATCCAATAAACCGGATATTAGTACCAGATCCTGACCTGGTAACTTATGTGACCGCATTTCAAGGAATCGTGCAGTCACCATTTCCATTCTTCTATTTATTTTTAAAGGAGTAGCGCCATCAAAACATAGTAATAACTAAAAGTTTGCTAACAATAGTTTGGCCCTGAACTGAGTTTATGAAGATGTAATCTATGTTATAAAAAGAAAAGTTAAAAACATACGGCGCTCTGACGCAATAGAAATAGAGCATAGATGCTCAGAGAGGTGAATGGGAATCCACCAATTGTTTCTGCACAAGAAAAGAAGAGAAACCTGGCAACAGCGATAGGACAGTACGTGCTTTTGTTAATCGCTAAACCGACCCATAAATCGCTTATAGAAAATGAAATATGCAGTTCTTGCATTTTGGTCGCCTGTATGGATATTAAACAAATGCTTCGTTTATATTTGTCTCGGCTCATGTCAAATGAGAGGCCGCTCGATGCAATATGCATGCAAATTTCACGGCTGCTGCAAATAGCTTGAAAGCCTTTCTAAGTTGGCCGCTTTAAGTGTACGGATTCATTGCATTTTACACCAGAAAGTAAAAGAAAGCTAAAATGCTCGAGATAAACCTCCACGATATGGCCATCCTAGTCGACCAAACGATATGTGCTATTTAGATACCCTGTGTGACCTTAATTACTGGCCAGATAACAGGCGTGGAAAACGCTGCGCTTATGCATCAATTAATCAAACCACTCCAGAAGTGTTCAGCAAAGGATCCGATTCAGTTATGACGCAAAAATGAAGCCCTCAACGGTTCAAATGACAGCTCGACTGATGTGAAATCGTTGCAATTCTTTTCATTCCTCACACATTTGAGGCCACTTTGAAAGGATTAATGCGAATGCTACACCAGCCACCACCATATGTGATCTCATAACCGATCTCATAAACGCAGCAGCACACAACACATATCACTCCACACTGCTCGTTTGCTGAAAAATTATGCAAAATCTTATTAAAGGAAACAGAATGTTGCGGAAAAAGAAACTAAGCAAAAAAGATCGAATTACTTAGCGCGGTGATTCAGTCACAGAAACGATCACAACTACATCAAAAGAAAAACATCCTTCAAGAACAGCGATTAGTGTGAGAGGGAAAAAGAATCAAATGAGAGCAGGAAGAGAATTAAATGACGTCGTTGCTAGCTTGTGAATGCGGCAATATGAACCACACCTACCAACCCCACCGTTATTGGATGGATATAGTTGAGCACCTGTGCCGAGTTTAAAGTTCAACCTGAAAGTTACGGCATTTATTAATGCATGAATATTGGTATACAAAAGGGCGTTCTAAAACCACTTTGGTTAAGAGAAGTGCGAAGAGAAAACGAACACTTTTGAGGTAACCTTCACGGGAAATCGATCGAGTGAAGGCTTGAAAAGCACTGTTGCGTCATTTTCACTGCATTCTAAAGATTTTGGCCCGCTAGTTCGAGGGTGCAGAACTGCAGTAGCATGTGTCTTAGAGTCTTCTCTCACAGATTTTATTCAGTTACTCAGGTGGTTGTCGATTTCAAACTAAAAGTCAGTGAAGAGTAGTTCTTCAATGTGACTACTGCTGCAAACATTTTGCATGCAGTGAATAATTGCGTCGTGTCGTCGCCATAGCGTCACTTTCAACATGCAATATTGCATCGAATATTTGAATAATTGGGTGGCTCAAGTTGGCTCAATCTCAGCCACTGAAATAATGTTTTGTTATAAAACCAGGCTTGCCAAGAACTCATATAACGAAAGCCCCATAACTCTGTGCTATGCGTTATCCAATTGGCGAAACCAGCTGAAATTGCAATCACGATCTCATGCAATAATTTGCAATCCACAATAAATAAGTCATCTTGTTTATTGTCGAAGTAGGAAGCCCTCAGGCGATGCTTTTCATTTTGAAGTCAAAATAGCGAAATGGAAATTTCGATGCCGATTTTTTTGCGCTCGTTCTCTGTAGACTGCTCTTTCCAAGAGAGGGATCATATAAGATGAAATGACGGGATTAGATTGCGATCCTGAGCTATTCAATTTGAGCGAGTGATGGCTCAACAACGGCTGCTTCTTTCTGTGCTGCATTCATGAAAAATCGATTGCTATGCAACAAAGTTTGTAAATTACTCGGCGAATCATCGACACCCACACAACATATTCTGAAGAAAATAAGTTCGGTTCGTAGATTGAATGCCAAGTGAAGAGTTATGAATGAAAGCGCTTTCTTGACGGCACCTCTATCAGCTAATGATCAATGAAGGAGTGCATTCAGCGCAGTGGTTAAGCGCACACAGCCACATTTTGTTATCTGCAGAGAAGCTCTGAAGGGAGACTAGTTAATGTCACTGGAAACCACCAATGACTGCAAACTGCAATCAAATCAGACAAAGGCAAGTGGCAGCAGTCTGCAAAAGTGGGAAGTTATCTGAATGCATTCATTTATATAGCTCCGGCCGAACCTGGAACGCAAAGAATCGCCGTCGCATGTTTGTCGGCTCTCACCTTTCACTGCATAAAGTGCTCAGCCCACATGCAAAGCATCGAATGTTAACTCCTTTCACTCCTTACCTCTAGATTCTGCAAATATCTAAGTGTTGGTCTCATTTCCATTTAAAATTATATACCATATACTTGAGTGCCACCTGTAACGTAAACTTGATGCCAATTTACGCAATGTTCTTTAAAATTTGGTGAACATGAGGTGCTCAAACGAACAGCAATGTCGCAATGACAGAATCCAAAAAGTTGGCTTCGCCGACGGCATGTTGAAACGCAGCTGTCTAGGTGGTGCATGTTCCCATTTGCGCTGGAAATGGGCGTATAAGAATCCTTAGATTCGTAAGACTGCCTAAAAGGCGAATAAGCCTAAAACATCAACAGAACAATTTTTCAGCACTTTCAACTTGCATTGCTCGGTGTTCAAAACAGAATAATTAGTTCCAAGCATATGCAGACGAACTCATACACAACCAGCGATGCCAAATTGAACGAGGTTTTTAAAACACCCGAAAAAAACTATAGAAAAGCACCGAAACTGGTGCACCGATGAATTAGAAGCGTAATACGTTTAAGCTGCTAAACGTGGCGGGAAGCTCAAAGCAGAACAACTAAACATGGAAAGCCTAGAAGTGCAGATGTGCAGTGCAATTCAGGAAATAGCTCTTTAGATCATGAACTTTAAATATTTTTTCTATACTTACGCTGTGTAACTATCATCGCACAGAAATACTCATCGGGCGCAAATGGCTAGTGGTTAAGTGTTTTTTCTTTGCCACCCTGCACAACCTTGAATGGAATTTATTACAATGAAAATGGATAATGATACGCAATTTTCCGCCCAAATGAATGCACAATA
This sequence comes from Toxascaris leonina, assembly GCA_022844705.1. NCBI lineage: Eukaryota > Metazoa > Nematoda > Chromadorea > Rhabditida > Ascarididae > Toxascaris > Toxascaris leonina. The sequence continues at coordinate 25,945 of JAARMF010001738.1, forward strand.
TTTCCGATGACATTCATTATCAACTAGCGATTTTTGCAATCGATACGCTGCAATATGATTGATTTGCCTTCAGGGTGTTCGGCCATCGATTGCACATTGGGCGTAGGTCAACGAAACCATTGAACGGTTTCAGCTTTAAACAAGAGCAACATCGTTTGCTTGCAACTGACTAATGAAGTCTTCTGTGAGTGCACTGCAAAAATAGAATGAAAACTGCTGACTACAAGACCACAGAGTAGATTTGAAATGAAATTAGGTTTTCGTTGCTAAATTCCATCGAAGGCTGTTATAAGAACTATTGTTTGATGATGCTTCCTTTACCTGCCATTTGTTATCATTTAAGTCTGTCACTTTCATTGAGCATCCGCAACTAGCATTGTGATCAATATCCTCCGGTCTCCATTACTCGTCACTGTTTTAGATAAAGGTGCATTTCGAACATCACTCACACATGAAACGTGCCAAGCTTAAAGCGCATCCGAGAACGGTTGCCCTGCTGCACACCATTCGTTCTTCATCTTGACCCACCATCATTTCCTTCCCAGTACTTCTCTACACGCTCACGAGCTGCCACTTTCATTAACGGCAACAAAGACAGCATGACAACATGACGGACAAGTAAATTTAGTCCATAATGTCCCATACAGCCATGCCATCTTTTTCCTTCACCCACACTCAATGAAACGACATACGCGCAAGACCTGCTTGAGTCTTCCACGATGTCGGTTACGTGGGTGTGCACCAGGTGCATCCAATTCTTCGCTTGCTGAAGAAGTTCATGCAAACAAGTGCTTTCTTTTCGGCTTCGTTGCTGGCCCAAATGAGTACGATAGTCACAAGTGATCCGAACAGCATACAATTAATTTCACAAGTGATCAACGTTTGGCAAATGAGATGACCAAAATTTTGTTCGGTAAAGAATTTGCTAGAAATAAGTCACACGGAAATGTTGTATTCATCATAATTTCTTGGTTTTGTGATAATGGAATTTGGAGAGCGATGGGAAAGGGGATCCGTGATGAAGATCAAATAAAACTGAGACTGCCAATTGAAGGGGAACAATGAGTAGAAAGTTATTCTTAATTAATGCAAACAAAGCAGGTGGATTATAGCGTTCTGTCGAATACCGTAGCATTATTGGCTTGTTGTTTCCACCTGCCGAATACTGTAGCAAACTTTGACATGTGAATTTTTTTGAGAGCCACCAACTGATGAAATTCATTTATGGGGGTAAGAACTCATTCGACGGAAAGGACAGCTGCTTGCTCAATGGTCATATCATCTCTTTGCTAATGCAGCATTGCTACAATTTTATTGCTTATGCACTTGCAATAACATTTCGAATTCTTCGTCGCTTTCAAATTAGCAGTCTGAACGCCCATTAAATTCGCGGATATCTCATACCGCAATATTCGAGTTTTAGGTCACTAAGAATAGTAACAAGGCAACAGAGATCCTCTGGAAAGGTCATATGAAACTACTAGACAACATAAAACTTCAATAATCTATTTGCGGCGCTCAAATTGAGCAATCCTGATGCCCCATACTGTGGAAATTTGTATTAAACTGAATGCGCGCAATGAAGAACTCACTGCATCATGCCCATAGGTGACCATGAATGAAGTTTGCAGCCATGACTTCTCTTCAGTACCTATTGAACCCTTTCCGTGCGGAATATCTTTTAGTGTTGCTAGAAGGGAATGCGCAAATTCTTCATTAGCTCGTATGGCTCGCATGTCGCTTTAATCCCGAAACAAATGACGTCATATTTCGTTCTGGAATCATTTCCTCATGAGGTCGACACTCCATCATTCGTTTCTCACAGTCTGCAGATAAATGGAGCAAAGATCATGCAAAGAGAGTATACGGCGAACGACCATTCCAACATGCAATTAGAAAATGTGAATGCAAACTCCTTCCTGACAGTTTCTCTCCAAGATTTGTCGTGAAGTGGAACCGATCATCTAAGGTACAACAGCTCTCTTTAATTGACTTTCTCCTCGGGAAAACCGGTTTGGCTCAGGTGTTTACCTCACTGCCATATAAGCGCATAAAATGCGGCACTCTAAACTCTACAAAGGAAACAGTGAATGTTCCGTAAGTTTAAGAGGCAACGGTCTATAGTTAGTGTTGACATCTTCTGGGTATAAAACGGGGCCTCTGCAAGTAGCAGGCTGTAATTTGTGGAATCCTGCATAGCAAAATTTGCCTTTGTTGAGCACTCCACGAGACATGCGAACTCTGTGAACACTGCTTGCTGGATCAAACAATGTTGTGATTCGATGCGAAATAATAAAACGTGCCGATGATGGCATTAATTCTTTAAATGCCACAGTCTTTCGTATGAATCTACAACTGGCCTAGTTTTATTCCTTTAATGTCTCAACCATACTGAAATGGGATCCCAATTAGTTGGACAATAGTTGCTTATTTTTAAACACATTGGAGAGATCACAACTGCTTTAAATATTGATGGGTCAACCGGGAAGTTGGCAAGAAAAGCCGAAACATGGTTATCGCTCTATCCATCAAATATTTTCATTCTGCATCTAATGGTCGCTGAAGAGAAATAGCCGGGAAACGGAGATATGGATGCATACAAGCAGGACCATATGCGCAAAGTTGCAATAATAAGCAATGGGAAAGCAAAGTATGGATCTAGCACAATTGCGCAATAGAACGTAAAATGGCAGCAAATACCTTAAGAACACGGCTTTTTTTGAGTAAAACATCCAACTTGAAAATGAGCATTTGCATTGATGGTCACAATGGATAGATATCCTGGATCATGCTGGAGGAAATATGACATCTATAGACGCAAAATGACGTGGTTATAGGTGGTATTTATCAAGAAAGTTGCGTGAAAAATTAGGCAACTGATATTCGGCTGAAAAAGTATGAGCAAGAGAACGCTATAAAATCGCTGCTTCAGTATAAGACATGAAAACCATCGAAATGAAATGCTTTCTTGGGTTCTCGTACTACGCCTGGTTTCCAATGACATTATGACTCCCACTAGTTCGTCCAGAACGAAGAGCGCAGTCAATGTTGATCAATGCCTCTCCCTAGCGCGCATGCTAACATTGCCACAGCTAGAAATGCAGTGAAAGCATGCATCAATTCATCTGTGGACCTGCCAACTACAGATTATTGTTACAAGCTGTGAAGTGCTCGTTCCCACCGGAGGGATTAGTGGCTTGTCAAAACGACGCGCTTAATTTGTTTTCATGTCTATCAGCACAAGCTAGCAGTACAATGTCATTTGGGGTGGCGAGTACACCAACTTTAGCCAGGCGTCTATGTGAGCAGGTAGAGCAGAAGGCTGGGCCGGCGGATTGTTGGCCCTTCTCGTGATCAGAGTTTCCAGGCCAGACATGAGCTCTCACGCCTAATATGAATTTTGCAGTGTTTCATGGCCGGTCCTGTAAGGAGTTGAACATCGTTCTGGCTACCTTTACTTGATCCTACAAGATCTGCCTAATACTTCCTCTGAGGACTCGACCAGGTACAAAGAAAGCCGACATCTAGAGGCTGATGATCTCATTAACCGTAGTAAAGTAAAAGAAACAGAGTGAGATGAAATCCCGGGATGGAATGGGAAACTCATCCAGAAAGAGCGTTGCACATAACATAGCACGGATGATTCGGTGTAGGCATAGACCACTCCATGCAGGCGATCTCCGTGGATGGAGGAACTACTGCTGCAGTTCACTAAAGAATGTTTCCAGCCGAATTACCTTCGATGAATCTGGAATGCACTCTGCAGACACTGTAATCAGAAGAATAATTTCATAAGCATCTATGCTCACTTTCGTACATTCAACTTCTGCATCAATTCGTCTACAAAGGATTTGCTGTGCCGTACGATCGCCGTCCTAGACAGAGACTGTTGATCCCCGGGCGGCTGATCCTTTTTGCATTTTCCCTTTTTTGCAAGAAATTATTTCAGCATCACTAAAAATTTTGTTCAGTGAGGTGATGCATGATAATTATCTGCTTCATGTGCACCTCAATGCGACAAAGTCGGGATGTTAATAATGGAAAATAAATGCATCGATTTCGAGTCTTTTTATATTTGGTAACGGAAGTGTTAGTCGTTCGCTTAGCACATTCACAAATTAATATCAATGTTCTTTATTTTGCGCAAATTAAAAATCTATTGAAATCCATGATCTAAATAGAAAGGGATATGTGAATACAGAATAAGAATTTCGCTGGGAGTAACAACTCTTCTTTAAGCTGCTCATCGAGATCGCAAAAAGCTAAGCATGTTTCCCTATCAGAAATTGCACAAATACTCACTCGAATGATGTACAAGTTATTAATTTTATATTGTGGCCACCTTAATTAATAGATTTAGTGAGGTCTAATACTTAAATTTTTCTTAATTGCTTAATAAAATAACACTCGAAACACCGATCGATATGCAGTAGTTATGGGACATTTCGTGGAATTAGCCCACCAACTGTACCTTTCCATTCAAGTATTCGGCTGCATTTCCTATATACTTCAGGTTGGTGCGGTCACCGATAGTGCCTCGAAGGATCAAATACAACAGTCACAAAGCAATGCGAACAACAAGATCACAACTGTGGAAGGAGGGTAGATTTCGAGACATTGGCCGCACTGTAGCACATCGTCACAATATATAGGAGCACTTGCGTGATCCCAACCACTTCCAAATTTGCATATGCACGGCTCATTTCAGCGACGTCCTCTGCGTGCCGTTCTGTTCGCTGATTCAACTCAGCAAGCAGTCTAGTGAAAAGTACTACCTGTGCATAGCGCTACATGACCAACTAAGTATATTCATACTGATCCATCAACTTTGGAAAAATTTACGAAGAGTTGTGCGTAAAAAATGTTTGCGTGCATTTCGCGATATCTGGAATAGTTGTCTCCCTCGATCGGCTTAAAAGCCAACATCTCGCGGTTTTTATCAACAGTGAGATAAATCAGCTCATACTTGAGCACATTATCATGCATTGTTCATTTTTGTGAGCTATTTATCGGGTGGGTTGGCCTGATGAGCAGAATGCGGTGTCGAATATTAGTTCTTATAGCATTTTTATTCACCGGTTTATGTTGGTAAAACGGCTTATTATGTTCTCTTAGAACTGTTGGAGAACGAGAATCTCTTATTGATACGCATTTTTTTCATAGTTCACGCTCTTGTAGAGTTGTGAGAGTATCAATTCAAAGCGATCTCCACACCATTCGATGCCCTGAGCAGCACGTTTTGTTGCGAGTTGGTTTAGTGCAAAGCTCGCAAAATATTTCTTTAGGGAGGCAGTATGCTGAAGGCACACTTCTTTCGCATGATAGCAAAGAAATGTTATTATGAGGATGGGAGTGGCGAGGGAGTAAAGAGACCAGCATAATAAGCGCTTAACATTGCAATCCATTTTCCATAGAGGCGCTTGCAAGGAATAGGTCATGTACTAAAACCAGTCAGTACCCCTCTCGGATAACTTAGGTAGTGAAGTGAAACACCGAACGCATCATTTAACCATTACGAGAAAGTGTACGTTGCAAATTACGAGCTGACATGTTGGGGGCGTATATAGGGCAATCAAGCGCACGGAGCTGAACTATGCGGCTGCGCTTTGCGGCCGTTTTTCCGTTTATTGTCTGACGATTTTTCCTCATCAGACCTTCGGTGATGCTCAGTTTTTCTCTGATGTTCTCTTTTTCAGATCAGAAACGTGAAAGCATCCAACGTTGCGAATTTCTCTGCGCCATTCACTTAACTATGCCTACTCTGGTTCTCTCGATTTGACTTTTTCCCCACCTTTCTTTGTTTGCCGGAATTTGCCCGCACGTCGGAAAGTAGGGAAACGATGCGTTCGCTGGAGTGTCGAAAAGTTGCCAAAGAGTACTCACTGTGACACAGATAATGGCCTATAAAACGTGCGGGAGTATTCCAGCTGGAGTGTTGAAAAGTCGTCAGCAAAGCGAATGAAGGTGCCGACAATAACGTTTGCAGCATCGTCGCTGAGTGGGCTCACGCTTGTGATTTCTCTTGTTGCAATCGCGACTATCCATCAAGAGGTTCAAAGCGCATGGAATGAACTGGATTCGGAAATTGCCTTCTTCAAGGTTAGTTTTGTAAGTCTCAATATCGGTGTTTTTCAACACTTCTCTAACTATATTGCTTTACAGTTCAGCACTACTTTCCACTTGCTGATAATTAATCAGCAGGACAGTGCAATAAGAATCTCTTAGTTTGCAGGTATTCTTAACGGTTCTTGTTCTAGGGAATCACTGACGATTTGTGGCGCGATATGATAGCTCTGAGCCGTGTGCGTGGACGAAGTCAACGAGCAATTCAAGTAGAGCGGGCAGGTAAATGAAGCGCTGACCAAGCGTGAATTGCTTTCTTTGTCTCTGGAGCACAGGTGGGCATACTACTAGCAGGTATAAAATAGGAGCACTTTTCACATGCCGGTAGAAAACTAAAAATCTGAAAGGATCATTCGCATTTGGTGCAGAATTTTCTCACAACAGATAGGATGGATGAGCGGGATGAAATGGGACGTTATGGCGCTTCCTGCCCGCATACATATACAGCGGGTTCTGATAAATCCTCCCAAAACTTCAGCGGAATTTCCAGAAGGAAGAGAGGATCTACTTAAATCGATCGACAATCAGAGCAATCAGGGTGGCCAACCTCGAGGTGGCCGTGATTCCGGGAAAGCAATGCATGAAGCAGGCCCTCCATCCGCAGGAGGCGATGTTGCCTATCCTCCAGGTGATAGCAGTCAGCCAGCAGAATCATGCAGTAAGTCTACAGTAGTCCATTTCAGCGACAAATTTGTTGAATTTACTGGCAAGGTTCTTGCACCGGAGACTGGTGTCAAAGAAAGCTGGGCGCAATACAGATATAGATGTTTCGTTATAGCTCTGCTTGTGATCGGCATTCCAGAGATGGTGATCGCCGTAAGATATTCCATTGGGAATCTCGATAGGAATTCTTCAATTTCTGCCAAACAACAAACCAGCTCAACACTAAAAGTCTGTGATGCCCACTACAAGTAAAAGCGTAAGAGGGCGCAAGTCTTTATGTCTGTTATACTATTACTCGTTGGATAGCTATGGAAGTGAATACACTGCTTCAAAACTTGCATCAACTGGCATTCACTTCCTTCCAATTCGATCGCCAGCAGTTATAGTGGCATGAGTTTCGTCATCATAATAGAATCGCACATTATTCCATGTGTAGAAACAACAACAATTTTGATTAACAACGTGGTCATGCGCTCACTTCTGAATTTCAACTTGAGGTTTTGATATAACTCACGTTTGCAAGATCGAATGTTTAACTTTTGCAATTCATTCTGACTAAAATTTTTAGGATGCAATGTTGAAAATAGGTGCCCCAGAGGTCAAGCGGGACCAAAAGGTGCTACCGGACAGAAAGGCGAGGATGGACAACCCGGTATTGATGGACGCTCTGGTGTTGATGCGAGTGATGTTACCTTGCAACAAGAACAACAGCTGATTTGCTTCAACTGCCCTCCTGGTCCACCAGGTAGTCCCGGTGCATTTGGCCGTCCCGGACCAAGAGGAATGGCTGGCGCTAGAGGAGCACACGGAGCGCCAGGACGAAACGGCCAGCCAGGTCTACCGGGCCAGCAGGGTCCTCCTGGCCCTCGTGGTAACTTTTTTGTTCAACTGATAAAACCCTTCTTCTGATTCTTTACGATGCAAAAATATCTCTTCTAAGATGCATTATGTGAAAGTCGTCATTTTCATCAACCACTCATCTTGATGCTTACGGTGCATGTTCTTCGAAACGAGGTTTTTTTGAAAGGTAAGGAAAGGTTTCCACCTCCTCACTGCAGCGCTACCATGCTTTCAGGTCCTGATGGTCCAGCAGGGATTCAAGGCATCAATGGTGACGATGCAACGCACATAGTTGGACGAAAAGGACCAAAGGGACCGAGGGGTGTTGCGGGAGCGAGGGGCGAACGCGGTGATGCCGGCCTCAATGCTAGGAATGGTGACCCGGGACCAACTGGCCCCGGCGGTATTCCTGGGGCAGAAGGACCAATCGGCCCTGACGGCCCCCAAGGTATTGGAGGGAGACGCGGCCGGCCAGGAGAAGACGCGGAGGTAATAAACTATCCGTGCTAGCACTATCACCACTAATTATACATAGAAAAGCAACGAGGATTAGTCGGCGAAGAATAGAAAAAATCGTGAGATCTGAGAAAGTGATATTCCGCACAGTTGCTACATTATCTTCATCATGAAAATGTTGCAACAGGCAATTGAGTGCACTATACCGGAACACAGTGGCTGTAGTGTGGGACAAGCTAATATAGTGGATCATTTAGCAGATATCATACCGCTTTTGTGGATTTAGCAGTGCTGACGATTAGAGGAATATTTGAAAGAGGGCGGTATGCTTATATATAATTCAGCGNNNTATATAATTCAGCGAACTCTTCATTTCCAAAAAAAGAAATCACCGCGGTTTGATGCAGATTTCTGAAAGGGAGCATGCCATAAAAATGATTTCTATGTAGCTATCGACTGATTGAAGTTCAAATCAGCACGGTCTGATTGCTATGAGAGTAAGGATCTGACTTTATAAACAATACCGCAAAAACTAACATTCTTTCTTGATTGGTTACGTCCGCTTCACATTCATCTACCAGCCACCTTTGAATATTATTTTCGGTTAAATTTTTGAAAGAAGTTACAAAATTTTCAGTACTGTCGATGCCCGAATCGAAACCGAGCTCTCAAGCGCATACGTATTTGAAAACTGCTCGTCGGTGCTCTTCTCGATGTCATTCAATTTCTTGCTATCGTCTTCTATAAAAATAAAACATTTGATGGCGTGCAAGTAACAGACACGTGCTCGTATAAGTCATTCAAGGAATAGTCAGGCGCATAGCAGTTGGCTGCATCGAATGCGCTCAAATTTGTAGTCTAGCGCGCAATCACTACCGTTTGCGGAGGAAAATTTTGGTTTTCGCGGACGACTTTTTCCTACGAACCGCATAGCGCCCGAGGGTCTTTTTCAGTGCTCTTGAAGCTGTCACAATTGTATGTGAAGGGACATCGAGCTCGGCAACAAAGGCATGCCAGTTTTACCCAGACTCATGTGAAGCGGCAGCAACGTTCTTTTTTAAATCAACCTTGCAAATGTGCAATAACGGGCTCATTATGAGGATCTATGTGCACGAACATTTGCGTGCCTGTCCGTTGGATAGCTTCAGTCTCTTAACCTGTGTAGTTGCAGCCGCAAAGCATAATGGTTGTAGCCCACGAATTAAATGACCACGTATCTCAACTCTACTTTAGGTAGAGCTTAAGTCCAAAATTTGCATGCAATTCAGTACCTCTTAAATTGGGGTACTGAATTGCATGCACCTCTAAGCCCTCTAAATTCAGTACCTCTAAGCCGATTCAAGTGAACGTTGTCAAGAAGGCTTTCAAAGAATCGACAACAGACAAGTCAGTAGGTCCCCTAAGGAGCCGAATAATGAGCGGAATCATCAACGTTCATCGCGGTATTGTGAAATGGCGATGCACACAATTTCAAATCATCGAGGCACTTTCAAATGCAGTGGCTTGATTATAAAGCCAATCTGCAGACAAACTTTCATCTTGTTTGGCAGGATTTTTTCTTCGCAATAAAGCACTTCCAATGGAGTGTAATGTTACGGATTTAAGTCATAGACCTAGTTTTAATCTTGCTCACCCCAATGATATCGCATGCTTAACACTTTGTGTGATTTAAGGAATCTTCTCTGATCTCTTTTCAACGCACCACAAGGTATAGGCGTGTGCTACCCGTTTCCATGAACAGCTTCAAAACTGAGAGTCAAAGTATTGAGCAGTCGAGTGATGCACAAGCACATTTGGTTGTAAAGCGGGTTCTATCACAAAATATAGTTGCGCTTCCGTTGAAATTGCACACTTCGCAATGTTTAAAACATTTTGTTCTCCACGGAAACGCAAATTTTCTGCTGTTCCGCCACTTTTCACGGCAACCGTTATTACCCATTCCTCATCCTCGAGGTGGTCGCCAAGATCTGCCTATTGGTGCTCAAAAGCAGGCTTGGTTGATAAATGAGGCCCCAGATTTCTTTGCCCGTATAATATTTATTTCCTTGTTCCGTGAGTTAGACGGTTAGTGGGACATTGCGAATCGCATGCGCATTCAGCCCTGCTCTCGTCAGCTGTTTCTTGCAAAGCTCCGAGGGCGCGCGGCTGATTTCCATTTTTTCATCTGCCGCTATTATGAAGCAGAACAGGACTCACTTTTATTCTTTCGCCTTCTGCTACTCTGAAGCGCAGAAGGCGCCAAGATANTTTCGCCTTCTGCTATTCTGAAGCGCAGAAGGCGCCAAGATATGTATGGCCCTAGCCTTCGAAGAGCCCTCCGTCGCCTTCGGCACCCGCCATATATTTCGGCCATTATGGTCAGCTTTCGATCAAGTTTGATGCAATGGACAGCATAGTATCGAAAAATGTGATTGGCCGAGATGCGACCGTGTGACACCAAAAAAAGCGATGACATCTTAATACCCAAAAAGTCATAATCCCTCACAAAAATTTGTTTTTCTAGGAACGACGAGCGTGAAATAAGAAGGCGGACTTT
>JAARMF010001739.1:3877-18115 GCA_022844705.1 Toxascaris leonina
AAAAAAAAAAAAAACAGAAAAAACAAAAAAACAAAAAACAAAAAAAAACGCCTACAATGATCCCGCTATTGATAAGGTGTTAGCGGATCCATGACCGAGTAAGTGATAAGGACTCTCTTTAAGAAATTTGGCCATCAACAATGTTCGGTCAACAACAAATAGTATCGTGTAGGTTCTGCGAAATGAGTCCATCATAGAGGCATAGAAATAGACGAAGGCATCGACCTAACAATACACGATCGAAATATAGCCGAAGAGCACTGGCGTAATGCTATATGGCTATGGAACATGTCGGCAATATGGGTGGAAAAATACTACGAGAAGAGAAACAAGCAATGTTAGCCTCGTGAACGATCAACAAATAATGTCATCATATTTCTTTGCGCTCGGAATGTCATGTTCCATTTCGGGGAGCACTTCTAGTCATAATTTTTTCAGGTACCTTTGAAAGAAAGAAACGAATTGAAATGCTAGCTAACAATCTCATTGCTTCTTGAAAAATGAGGATATTTTTGTATCTAATGTGGTTTTCAGAAAGCTACTGTCGAAATCTATCATTAATAGTCTTGAAGTGATTTACGAATTTGTGAAATTTACGGCATCCAAAGGCCTCAGGTATATCAAGCTAACGTTTCGAGTGAATTAATTCAAGACAAAAGTGACTGCAAAGCGAAAATCATTGAACATATTTTTGAATACTTGGAAAAACGATGATAAAACGTTTTCGAGAAAAGATGCTTTCTCGTCGTGCCACTGTATATATTTGTCTTCTTGAATTTAATCTGAATGAATGGGAGCAAGTGGGAATAAGAACAACTCATCATCTGTCGCATTACCTTATTAGCTATTGATTTCCTGTGAAAACTCGAGAAGCAATTCAATCCGATGCTTCAAGAAGCATAACAGAAAAGTGAGCTTGTATACACTGAGATATAGAGAGAAGCAATAAGAAGTAGAAGTAATACGAGAAAATAACCCATTTGCAAAACGATTATGAATAAGACATTGAAGCAGTTTAGATTTATCCATAGTTGTAATTTATCTGTGCGGGAGTTGGTAGCTCAGTGTTAGAGCCTTCGCTTGTTAAGCGAAGAGATCCGGGTTCGATTCCCGGCTGATCTCCCAACGCAAAACCAGAAGATTGACCACCACGCGTTCCAAAAATCTGGCCACAACAGCCATGTGCGCCCGTCAGCGGCATCGATAGGGGAATCGATGAAATTACAGCTGCTTTTTATCTTTCTTCCAATTTATCTGTACATTACAGATTATCGCCCCAATATTTCGCACAATATTAAAATCACCTTAGGCAATCAACCAGTAAAACGATGCCATCGGAAAGCTGAGCTCGATACTGCATCATCAAGTACTCTTAAAATCGTTTTTAAATATTGGAAAACACTACTACTGCCCATTTGTATTGAAGTTCTATTAATTCAAACCATCACTTTTCGAGAGGTTTTAATTCTTCTTCCTAATTGAGCTCGCATATTTTCTATAAGCTACTTTGAGGGCATTGATGTGAATGAATGAGAGAATAAATAAGTAAATATATAAATCGACAAGCAAATGAATACATAAATAATTAAGTCAATAAATTAATGAATATTTCTTCTGGAAATTAGGGTCTCCTCTTCAATTAGTGAATATTATAGTGGACGTATGAAGAGATCGTTCATGACAGCAACTACTATAGCCGCAAAATTAGCCACCGATAAATATCTGCAATATTTTTAGGAATATCTTCCAGCCAGTTTATAGGAATGCCTTCCAGTAAGCATTCCTATAAACTCATCGTTGATGAGTGTATCACAACCAACAATAAATAAATAAGGACGGTGGATAATGGCGCTTCGTTATATAAGAGTTCTTCTCGGATGGTACCGACTGAGTAGAGCCTTCAAAGCGCTACAAAAATCCTTGAATAGTAGGTCACCTCGTCAGAACTTAGAGCGCAAATACAACTTTCTGCGAGATGGCGAAGAATATTCCAACTGAATTCTATTAGCATTTCACAGCATCGAATTGAGTCGCCAACTTGTTAGCCTTTTAGCTATTTCGATAATTTGGAGCATTTTCGATTTCGCCTAAATTTATGATTTCTCCTGATTATCAAACTTTTGGCTATTTCATCAAATGAGGAGAAATTTATCGTAACACGGAAACGAATTATAGTTTAGAGTAACTTCTGTTGAGATAAAATGTCATGATGGGGGCACAGAGCAGATATCTCCAATTTGTCGAAAAAAAGATATTCGGTATCTCAACGGTAGAGCCCTCGCCCCTTAAGCGAAGAAGCGCCGGTTCGATTCCTAACTGATTTCCCAATGGATCGCTAGACCACCAGAACGCTCACAATCAAGCGTTCCCAAAATATGATCACAACAGCCATATGTGGGCATGATTGTCAGCTGCATCGATAAGGGAATCGATGAAACTAAAGCTATCTTTGTATTTTTGTATCAGACAAGCAATTTCAAAAGCTTCAAACTAATAGTGGATATTGTGCAATTCGATTGGCTCTAATTGTGGGCCGAACGATAACCAAATATATTCGTTTTTTTTGCGTTACTATGCTACTGCTTCAGAAGCTTATAACTTTAGAAGCTAACGAATAAGCTTAAACATTTGAGGTTTGAGGCATGACATTTTGCGGGAAGCAACAAACTTTGCATTAATTATCTGTAAGCAGCGAATTACAGAAATGCGCCATATTAGATCGATGAAGGGCTTATGAAGGGTTCTTAGAACCATAGTAGCAACTAGTAGTTCATGCTAGAGCGGAACACGTTGAACTTGTATGATAATTGATCACGTTTCTGTGTTATCAGATTGAGTTCATTTAGACGTTCACCTTAAGAATGTTGGAGATCATTGGCCACTCAATCGAACAATAAGAGTTGTGGTCTTCTCAATTGCAGAAGTTTCACTGATCAACGCAAATATAAGACTTCCTACAAAAAGAGTAATTTATTTACCATCCGAATGGGGTGAGACGCGTGGGTTAGTGATGCCATTTCACTGAAATTTTTCAGTATAATGCTTTACATCTATCACTTTTCCATATGTAACTCTTGCGTTGTACCTAAAATTTGCCTATGATTTTAGATTTTGGCACAACACTGTATCAGATATTATGGCCTCAAAAGTATAACACTAAACGAGACAGGAAGAGTTACATTTTTGTTGAGTAGAGGAAACAATGGTCGTCAAAACAATGCGATCATCTACTGAAAAAAATTTCTAGAAATCGCACAAATAAGCTACAGAATGAAATCAGTAAAATCATCAAAGCCGAAATGGATGCAATTTGTCAATGCGCTGAGATCGCTAAGGAAGATTGTCCACAGTCATTTCGCGCTCGTTGAAATCTCGAAAACGTTTTGCCACATGTTCTGAACAACTGATTTTCACAGGTAGACGACTCACTATTGAAAAGGGACAGGTTCCCGCAAGCAAACAAGATGAATTTAGGAAGAAAACATTGAAGTCATATGAACCTTAAAGGATCGTGCCGACATGAAGTCGTAACAGCTGAGAAATGCACCTCTAAGTAGAAAGTAGGATTGGAAATAGAGGGGTCGGAGAAACACAGGGCATTTTTCTTTCACAACAATATAGTCGCCAAAGAAATGGGTATGCGAATCATGTTTCTTGAAAGAGATAGGAGGAGATAGAAATCCCTCCCCCTCCCCTCCCCCTCTCCATCACATACTTTTTGTGAACGGCTCTATTTGTCTTTCTTTCGATTTTAAGAAATGATTTATTATCGTTCCACTAGACCACTAAACCACTATTAAACCATTCAAATTAAATTCAATCCAGATCTTGAATAGAGACACTCAGCCATTGGCTGCGTTATCCCGGACTTCCGTATGACCACTATCAATACGTCAATACCAGTGCATCAGTACATCAACTTTAGTACGACATTCGGCTGCCTTCAGATCGCTTCCCAGCACCAGAAGCTCACTTTTTTCGGAAATCGCTTATCAAACCCAATTTCCCCACTTGTCTTTTCGAAATCATCAGATTCATCAGAGCTGGAAGATACTATCGTCTTCGATGTTTGAGCTGTTTATAGCATTTACGATCATTACAATCTGTGTTTCCTCTTTCACCATGAATGATTTAACACTATCTATCGACGACTTATCGATGTCCATACCGTTCAGGATCTTTATAGATTAGCTTGGTTCAGTCCCTTGCGCATCACGATATCCGTATCATTTCTTCGAACCTAGAAATGCGTTCTTGCGGGATTCAGATTCATCCCAACATTTTTTTGATACAATGGCATCACTAGCATGGATATTCTGCAATTGCTTTGAATGCCACTAACTTCTTTCAAAGTTGATGGATGATCGCGACGGCCATTACATAGAATCATCCTATGACATCGTGAGTGTGGAAAAAGAGATAAACGGAATAGGCCATAGTACCCAGATATAGCGAATTGCTATAGTGTGTCTTTAGGCTGAAAATTATGATTAAGCAGCCTGAAAGAAGCACGCAAATTCGTATGTCAAATCATTTAAATATATAACGCATTAGCACATAATTTCTCATTAAATTTCATAGAAAGTGCTCTGAAGAGTTTCGCTGAGAACGGCAAGACTTACTCACATACTTCTATTCGGTGCATCTTTATTTCCTCTTTTCGGAGATAAATGTTCCTTTAAAAGAATGAAGAGGGGATAAATGCTACCTGTTAGGGCTTATTGCAACTTTAAGAAGGCTAAGAGACTCAAATATTCATCGTTTTTCCTTCTGAGTTGTAAAAAGTTGATTTATCGCTAAATCGTTCATTGAGGACCTAGCTTACATCATTAGCGATTTATGTGCGAAATAGCATGGCAATGATTTTGATAGATTGATATCGTTGAAGCCTATAAATGCATTAATCGAATAGTTAAAAAAAAATCATTATTTTCGTAAGATTGCTCCAATGTTTTTACCCACACACTAGCTGTATTTACTCTTTTTCCTTAGAAGCTTCACCATCCTCATTCGCTTTGATGTGCCACAAAAATTAGCATTAATAAAATAGACAATTATTAACAAAATTAACAACAACAACAAAAAAATTAACATTACATGGGGGCCGATAGCTCAGCGATGGAATCTTCACCTTTAAGTGAAGAGACCCGCGTTCAACTCCCGGCTGATTTCCCAACGGATCGCTAGACCACCAGAAAGCCAGCAGTGAGGCGTTCCCAAAGTCTGATCACAACAGCCATGTGTGGGCATGACTGTCAGCTGCATCGATAAGGGAATCGATGAAACTACAGCTGCATATAAACCTTTTTGTATCTTTCTATTCTCCTACATAACCTATATAGCCAATGAACTATTTCTTGCCCTCTAAAACGGAGTGCATTTCATGCAACAATGTCCTTCAGCTCTCTCTGCCTCTCCCTCCCCTCTCCTCATTCCCCCCCACCTCCCCCTTGGAAAAAAATTCCTTCAGTTGGTTCAAAATTTCAAAAACACTTAATGTCCTCTGCGAGAAATCATGAAGACAAGGCGATTTCTCGCAAAAAAAAGGAGAAAAAACTTACATACGATTTAAAGAAATTCATAAATTTTTTTCGGCGAAGTTGAAATCAAGCTGGATTTCGTTGTATGCTTGATCATAATCGCTCCTAAAAGTTGGCCCCTAAAAAGAAATAGATGAGTTATGTTTCTTTTATTTGATCAATACTACAAATCTGCCTTGCCTAATGTGAGAGATGCGTATAAGCAGAAGAAAACGAGTGGTTCACGCTATCATTCGTGATAATTTCTCGAAATTGTTCGATGCGATAACATGATTGCTTAATAGAGAACAGCTAAACGGATTGTTGAACAGCTTAGCGCTAGTGCAAAATGATCCTCCTCCCCCTCTCCCCCCCTCCCCCTTCCACTCCCTGGAAGCCGTATAGCAACATCAGTAGAACTTGTCTCGCAAATTAAGTATAATTCGCATCGCAACTCTCCCAAAAGCTTCATAACTATCATCGGTTCGGGATCAGTCTTGGTGCTCAACGCGAGATGTTAATAAGATTTTCTTCACGACTTGTCCACGTTTAATTCATTTACTCATTTTCTCATCTCCAGAAACGACGCACTCATAAGCATTGCCATAATGAGCTGGCTGTACGATACTCCGCTTTTAAAATGAACAGCACATTAGTGGTCTTAGAAATGCGAATATTTGAAAGGAAAAGGTGCAACAAAGTGAATCATTATATGGAAGGCGACGGCAGTGCGAAAAAAGTGATCCTAATCCCTTAAAGCGCTGAATTGTTATATTTATTTTTTTCGCAATTTGTAATTTTTGTAATTTTTCATTCATTTTTTGCACTATGTCGACAAAAAATTATCATTCAGTTTGGAACACAGACTCTTCAACAGTTTCAATTTCGCTTATTTTTGCTTACAATCTCCGGGAACCTAGAAAACTCGAATGAGCTGTAAAAATGCAAGTCAGTGCCATTTGTATGACGGTGTCATCTACTTTCTTATTTGAATATGAGCGTGAAAATGAAGGCAGAAATATATGAAGCCATTATTGTTGATCCTTTGCGAAACTCTTGGCACGTCTCTGATACTGTTTCATATATTGAACGAAATTTTGTACGAATCATCGAATTCGTATCACTTTTGCCAATGGAGAGGAGAATTTATGTTGAGTTATTGATACGAATAATTTTTTAAAAAATTCGGATAAGATTCATATCAAAAGGGTGAGTTGATAAGTGATAAAGGTGATGCATTTTCCCATAAGCGTTATACGATTTGGGATATCTCAAGAATTTTTAGAGCCGCTTCAGGAGTTAGTAAAATGCTATGAATAAAATCAGTCGCTAGCAATAATCATCTTTACGTTCAGGCGAAAACTTCCAAGACATTATTTGCATATAGCTCCAATTATAACATCTCTGTCTGACTTGACGCATCCCAAGATTTATAACAACAAACAATCGTAATACGTACCTCCAATTATTCATTCATGTGCTCATTTATTTGAATATTTACGTCCTTATTTATTTATTTTTGTGCAATATCTGACAAAACGTGAAGGGTACATATCACATGTTTTTCAGCAACGGCTCGAGAAAATCAGCGCAACTGTGGAGCCTTTAACCTTTTCCTCAGAATCTCTTAATTAACCGTAGCAGATTCGATCGCAGCGATGAATTTCCCATACGATATGGTTTAGCGGCCTTCTTCAACTGAGACTTCATTCTCTTCGAATTATAAATAACTGAATCGATGGTGTTCTTTTTCCCTCATCGGTTTGTCTATTTGCATATTTTTCTATCTATTCACTTATTTGGTCGTTCATTTAATTATTTACCTCTTTATTTATTTATTTATTTAGTTGCTCATTTGTTTATTTATTTACTCATTTATTCATTCATTCATTTATTTAATTTTAATTCGAGTAGCTTTGCAGGATGGTCGATTAAGCCATATCTGCCAATACGGCTCGATTTATTATTCCAAAATATTCTCCTATTTGATGCATCTATTTTCATCTCCTTTTAATTTCACCTCCAGCATCTCTTCCAATATGTCTTTGACTTAAATACGCTATTTATTAAAATACATCTTATCACATTCGATCCTTTTTCACCCCAGTTTTAACAGGATTTACAACTTCTTTTAGCTCTATTAATCTATCTCACTTTAAACATTGAACTACTTTTCTAGGACGCAAATCTTCATTAGTAACTTAGTTTGCTTAATTTATGCGATTGGTTGGCTTCCCTATCCTGGTTGACCTATAATGTCAATCAACTGTTAAGGGCAGTTTTTTTCGCCCATCCTAGTACTAGATTATGAGTAGCTTTGTCTTTACCCAAACATGTCAGGGGTAGTTTTTTGACTACCCTAATATTGAGTTACGAGTAACTTTAGCTCAACCAAGCACTCGTAAGGTTCAATAAGTGTTCAATAGAAATCATCAGTGGTTACTTCACAGCTAACTGATATTCAATAAAACGGTTCCGATATTTGATCGCTGCCAGAATGTAATAAGTAAGCCGGTCGTTCCATAGTAACCATATTGCTATTTACAACTATATTTAGCGTGTTTTATGCATACAACCTAAGTGCACTATAATGTAGCGTCGCATTGCCTTTCGCCCATTTTCTACCGTTCTTTCAACGTATTTCACATAAGCTAGATTTTTACAATAGTAACTCTCACCAGATCAAAATACAAGTATATCGCCCAAGGGAGATCGAATTTGAGGTGGGGGAAGGGGGAAGGGGGGGGGGGGGGGGGGGGGNTGGCAATTGACAGTAAGGTAAATCAGACAGCAACTAGGATATATTGCCGATAATCTAGCACAATTTTCACTAGTTGTTATCTACGTTTGACCTTTAACCCAAGATGGGCATGAATGCTAGCACATTATTATCAACTAATGAAATAATAATGATTGGTATCGGCTTTACTTTAAGAACCGTACAGGTAGGCTCATACATCAATTAATTTTAGATGAAGCATGAGATAAGCTTAGCATTTTTCGGGCAACCGTTCCATCGCCGGTCACAAAACCTCAAAAAGAATGTTAACTGTCCAAGGTATTATCGATTGAAATAGAGAATTTTCAGAAATATATTTCTTGCAAGTTAAAGAAAATAACTAAATAATACCTGATTTTTCGCTATACTTTAGTTACATAAAAATCCACACCAACTCATTTACCTAACTAAAGCCAATAAAACTTCCCGAAAACAAATTGCTTGTATTTTTCTGGATAATTTAGCCAATTTTATGGAAATGAGGCCTACTTGTTACTAACAAAGGCGTCGGTAGAACTGTTTGAGGCAAGACGGATCAGTTCAGTCTCAAAGTAAACAAGTACACTCAGTTAGAGCAGCAGTATTCTCTTGTTCATCATATACGAGAAGCTAATAATCCACAGATTTGTAGATTTGCCAAATTGTGCCCATATATGATACATTTTAGAAATAATTACTTCTAAAAATACAATATGGACAAAGTTTTTTGCTCTGTCCTACGAGTTGCATATCTTGTGTTCAGTTTCACTCCAGCGATCGATGACGCTATAATGACGAGAGATGGGAGGGGGGGGGGGGGGGGGGGGGAGNGCTCTGTCCTACGAGTTGCATATCTTGTGTTCAGTTTCACTCCAGCGATCGATGACGCTATAATGACGAGAGATGGGGCGGGGGGGGGGGATAGTTATGTGGTGTAGTCTATGCCAACCCACCAGGTAAGATTGTTTATAATTGTTTTACTGATTATTCAACTCATTATCATCACATCAGTTAACCTCATTATTCATCTATAAGCACCGATTTTTGTTATTTTACTTCTTTTACGACGACTGCAATTAATTTACCTCAGCGTTATTTCTTGCCACTGATTTAGCTTGCGATAACCTCAGGTATATTTTTTGGTTAAGTTCACGCCTAGCATCACCTTAGTAAATATACATGCACTCATTAGTAAATGCACGCTATATACGCATAGTTATTCTCTACACATTCTTCTTTATTCTGATTTACGTTTTTAAATTTGAGGGACTTAATGCTTTATACTGTACGTCTACATAGGTGGTCTTTTCTTTTAATATAAAGAATGCCTGTAGCAATAATTATAGTTATTTCATTTCAACTAGTATTTTTAGCCACGTCCCTATATAATATCAACTACCTACCTACCTTCCTTCCTTCCTTACATTAGTAATAGGGCTATGCTCACGTAAACGGGGGTAACAGCCGATAAGTGATCATTTTTTATGTGTTTAGGTGATCACTATATCTTACAAACCTTCCTCTTCTTTTATTCTTCATTTATATTACTGCCTTTTAATAGTTTCATCTTTATAAATACGTTGTGGTTCTTCACGCCACTTTCGCCGTCTGATGCACTTTACTTTCTCCTTTTTTTCCTCGCCATATAATTTTAGGCTTTTGTGTTGGTTTATTTGCATACCTCTCTATTTAGTCATTTCTTTGCTTGTTTATTCAATTATTTACATGCTTATTTACTTATTTAGTTGTTTATTTATTTATGTGCAATATCCGATAGAATAGGAATTGTAGTATCGCATGTTCATGAGCAACGGCTCAAAAAATTAACGCCGGCGTGGTGTCCTGCGAACCTTTTCCTTAAAATCATTTTGCGGATGGCACAATGCATCACCCTCCATTAAGTGACAGTTGTCATTCTTTCTAACCTTTACGTATTAGCAACTGAGTCTGCTGTCATTTGATCGAAGAGTTTCCTTTCATTCAGTCGTCGAAATTGCTCTAAAATTTCAAGATGCACTTATCCACTTACCTTGAGAAGATATTCTCTATTTTCCCGCAGCATTCATGAGATGTTATGAATATTAAATAATGCACGCCGCAATTTATTTTTCTGGAAATCTCTCTCAATTCGGCAAAACCAAGCCATTCAGGCCTTCATCTATCGCTTAGTATGTGCAGCCTGAGATGAAACATGGCTATATCTGCTACATAGTCTTAATGATTTCAACTTGCAAATATATAAAACACAAGCTTTTCGAGATTTGACGCTACATTGGAGCTATTGAACGCAAATCTTGTCTGTAGGTGCTTCAACCATCTCATATCACTGGTGCGATACCTCAACAATTAGCAAATCAAAGCGATCAGCAAAACAAAATGCTAAATGTTTTTAAGCGCTTCTCACGCATTTCAAACGAGTAAGTTATCGCCGTCCATTATCTCGTTGAATGATGTGATGCTTAATGATGGTGATATTTTTGCTAGGTGACTTAAACGAAAGTTTTAGCTGTCTAATGGCTTAAATGATACTCCACGCATAGCTTGTCAACGATTAGAAGTAATTGTTCTCTGTCTCTTTTGTCCGAGATTTGATGACACTTTCGCCTCTGTCTTATTAGCCCCTCAAGTTCTTATTCTGCTGTTATTCCTCCTGCACTTAAACAAGTGCAGAAGCTAGCCATACGAGATGACAGCCAAAGATATGCACTCTTGCGTTCTACTAATTACATCAGTTAGTTTCAGAACGTATCACCAAACAGTAAAAGATGCAAAATAATCCCATCTTAGTTTCTCAGATTCCATTGCCCGAATAAACCTAGAAAAGATTTATTTTCTCGTGATCGGGGCCTAAGCTAAAAAATGACATTCCAACCTGTCAAAATGCGATCAACATTTCGATTGATGGGAAAATTCAGCTCATTTATCAATCCAATTCAAACTGCTCCATTAAACCATAAAAGACTCAAAAATGAAAGCATTCAAGTATCACGAATTCGGTAGTGCTGACAAAAAGCTGAATCGAGATGATGCACATATTAACAGCATAGTGGCTCGCCGTCTATTCCCGTCAAGGGCGATAAGTTAAACTAGGCTAATTTTGCTTTGGAAGCAATGAGACTGCTAGCTTCCACAATATCAGCTGGTGATTGATTCCATACCCGAATGACTCGAAAGGAAAATGAACTTGATATAAGTCGAAAACCTGCATTGGAGCTGGAAACGATGAAATCAGGAGCATGTGTTAAATGTGTTATACGCAAAGACGCTATCGAACGGGATAATCTAGCGACCTTTCACAATTTTAAAGTGTAAGAGGAGATCAAATTCAACTCGGCAGTATTTCAAACTTTTCAGATCGAGAATCTAGAGTCTTTCGGGATGTGAAGGAATCACACTATGGGGAAGGGCCTTATGGAACGCAGATCTTGTGTATCGCCTCTGCACATTTTCAGTCATTTCAGCATCTTTATCAGTGCCTGATGACAATATCTGAGTACAGTAGTCGAGGAGAAGGAAGCGATAGACAATAAAAGCAAGTCTATAGTTTTCAGCACACGGATGTTCCAGTGACCGTATTATACAACTAGCCACTCGCGAGGCTTTGCTGGCTATTCCCCTACATTGAAAAGTCGATTTGAAGTTTGAAATGATATGCATATCTAAGTCTTGATAACGTTTTGCGCACAAAGCTTACTCCCATTTAGATGTAGAGGGCAATCATGATGAAAGTGCAAATGAAGGAGGCTACTTTTTTTCTTCCGATTGCGCAATTGCCAAGTTTGCGACCAACGCTCTAGATATATAAGGTCTTTTTGAAGCTCGTAATAGTCCGCAGCAGGGTTGCTAAGTGAGCGATGAATCTTAAGGTCATCCGCAAACAGCGTGCATGCACTCGACAAACCATCAGATAAATCATTTACATAAATAAGAAAGAGTAAAGGGCCAAGTACGCTCCCCTATGGAACTCCACTAGTTATAATGCGAGGCTGCGAATAGCATCCACCAATTTTTACCGCAAACTTTCGTTGTGATAAAAAGATCTCAGCCATTTCAGAAGTTCCCCACATATCCCATAACTTTAATCAACAATTTCTGGTGGCAGACTGGTGGCAGACTGTGTCAATGGCTTTAGCATAATCAATGTAAACCACCTCAACCTGCTGGTTTTTATTTACCGCGGAGTACCAATCATAAAAACAAGATATCAGCTGCGACAACGTGGAAATGAGCGAAACTACGAATCCAAGATATCAGCTTCTAGGCAGAAATCCATACTGAGCAGGACTAATCAATGCGTTTGAATCTAAATGGGACAAAATATTTTCTTTAACGATAATTTCCAAGGCTTTACATATTGATGAAGTTAGGCTGATGGGGCGATAATTTTGCACCCTGCTTGCT
Organism: Toxascaris leonina; assembly: GCA_022844705.1. Lineage (NCBI taxonomy): Eukaryota > Metazoa > Nematoda > Chromadorea > Rhabditida > Ascarididae > Toxascaris > Toxascaris leonina. The sequence goes on from JAARMF010001739.1 coordinate 16,556, forward strand.
AGACCCTTTTTCAGTATAGGCGTCACAATAGCCATCTTCCATTTTGATGGTAGGGAACCACTGACCATAGTGTTTGAATATATAAGAAAGTGCGTAGCATAAGTCCTCAGAGGTCCGCTTTATAAAGGTCAAGCAGATCTTATCGGTGAGCTTTTTAATAGCTGCGCTAAGCATATCACAGCAAAGAGAAACCCAGTATAATTTTTTATCGCATGTTACAGGAAAGACAGATGCATCATTATCATCAGTGGTGAATACTTCAGAAAAGTGGTTTGCAAACATTTCACATTTTTCCTGATCAGCAGTTATGATCAAACTATTTTTAGTTTTTAAAGCACAAGTATCTGTTCGAGTGCTGAGTTTCCCATTCATATACTTAAAGAATGATTTTTTGTCGCCAGAGCATATGAGGCGCTTTTCTCGGTTTTTCGCGAAATTTGAGCACTATTTCTCAAAGTCCTTTGCACACTTGTCAAAAGCTGCCAGCCCCTCAGGAAGAAAGCGGTCGCGCCAAAGAAAATGGTTTTTGGCAGCCAAGCGCTGCAAGTGGGAAGGATATCTTTGGCTTTCACCCGGTTCCTTCGCAGAAGTGTGCAGCTTTCAATCACAAGATATACAAATGATATAAAGCTCTCGTAGACTTCGTCAATATTATAGTAGTTGTGGAAACAGCTATCCCAATCAAGATTTGAAAGGATTGAATTGACCTCCCAGTCTGTTCTACGAAAGTCAAAAGAAGGATAGGTCGGAGGAGTGCTTCTTTCGCAAATAACTTCGAACTAGATACTACAATGATCGCTAGTAGAAAAGTTTGGATGGTCTTCCCATTCCGAAGTCAATGTGCTCTCGTGGCATAAAAGAAGGTCCAGCGTGTGAGTACTATAGGTAGTGTCAGAGACTAGAATCAGAAGATCCAAACTCATAAGAAAACGATCAAACGCTGTTGCCGAGTGCACGTTAGGCTCCTTGGGCATCAGCGGGTAATTGAAATTACGAATAACAACCGATGGATGTTTCACTGCGCACCACGGAGAAATTTTCTCGAGTAATTCAGCAGATTCTTATGTTTTTACATTTTCTCGAGTAGTTTAGCTGATTCTTTCGTGCTCACACCAGGCCATCGAAAGGCCAAAGAAAGGAAAAAAAGGCCAAAGAAAAAAAAACTGCAATTAAGCGAAAGCAGAAACCATTTCTTTGAATGAAGTTAACGAACAAATTCTCGCAGAGGGATTCAAATACCTTTGATTCTACTCCCACATAAGGCCAAAATAGCCACACAACCACCAATGACTTCATTGATCCGGTCACATCTGTGTACACTGTACAAAGAATTGAAACTTAACAAAGAGTGAGATTCGCCTTAGTTCAGCCAGGTTTCGCTCACTGCTACAATATTAGGAGCATCGAATTCAAATAATGCGCTCAAAGAACTTAATTTATTCTTGGTAGAGCGCGCATTGAAGTGTGTGCGTTTCAAGAAATTTTTGCTGAAGATGACGGCACTTTTTCAATTAATTGAGCGGATTTCAGTTAATTGGGGCGTGGGGGGGGGGGGGGGGG
>JAARMF010001740.1:0-11878 GCA_022844705.1 Toxascaris leonina
TATTTGGCAGCGGGGTGTTCTACGAGGTGTTATAAGCGGATTACAATCCACACTGAGATGTGTCAAGTAAACAAACACAATATGAAAACACTGTTGCTAAAGCATAAATTGTGTTTCCTCGAAAGTGTCCATCAATATGCCCCGCCACATAATAAAAATGCTAATCGCTTTTGTGACTGCATTCACAAATGAAACACAATCGCAATAAACGAATTATTTGGCTATAAAGGTTCCTATGAAGTGAATCGCGAATCCATTCACATTCGTTGTGTGAATCAAATTCTTTCCTCTTCGAGCAATCGTTCCCACATTCCTTCTCAGCTGCAATAATTGCAAATCCTCTCCGCTCATCACAAAATGTGAGTCAAGCGTGGTCGATATAAAACCCCCCCTCAGTTGTCGATAGAGCCACAAATTTATGAAGTATAACGGTCTAAAATGAAGCTTTTCTAATTAAGCTCATCACTGGTATGAATGATTTGAATATTGGATGCATGAAAAGCTTGTACAGTTTACCGAGGAAGTTGATCAATTTTAAGTGCAAGCGGAGGAGTTTCATCTCTGTGGTTTATTCTTATGTTGTGAACTGCAGAACCAGGCAAAGCTTGTAGGAGCGGTAATTTTTGCTTGCGAACTTCCTATCAAAAAGTATTGCGAGTGCCACAAAGATCCACTGTGCCTTTCAGCAGGAAATGCTTCTCAAAATCTCACTGTTTTTCGCTATGGCAGTCATTTGTGCCTCGAATCCTGTCAATACTTTATCGTCGGACAAGGCAGATGATAAATCGGTTGTGAATACCGTCTCCGACTTCAATCTTGCTCTCGTGCAGGCTCTCAGTAAAGCCTTCAAAAGTTAGTCACTCTGGTTGATCGTCGTCTCAACTTAGCATCAAAATATTTGCAAAAAAATCCCAGAAAATAGCCAGAAATGTGAAATTGATTTCAAATCATCAGCAGATGACCAGTGAAGTCAGACTCCTTGAGAAACCGGCTCATTAGCAGAAAAAATGTCATAAGGTGCTTGGGGCAACAGCGACCCTAGTGTTATGCAGAAATGCTATTTCTGTTGACAGAGTCCAATGTTTTACTTCATAAAGAGATGTAATCATTGCGAATTGTGGCACTAGCTGAAAACACTCGAGCTTGTGAAAACTTTGTCACCAGAACTGAGATTAACGATTGCGGCCTGATTCATGAGTATTAGAACGAAATGTGGATTCAACTGATATCGAGTGCCAGCAACTTTTATTTTGAGAAGCCACACATCAAAACACCCGCAAAGTGAAATACGCCATCGAGAGAGCACAATTCAGAAATAGTTTCACTTAAAGACGCTACCAGTTGGCACAACATTCGAATGAAGTGAACGGCGAGGAACCTCCGCTTCTGAATTGTGCAAGGTATTAGGTTCGGAGGAGTTTGCGTGCTTTCAGAAGGGAGTGTCGTTGCAAGCTTATTAGCGCAGTTCCCTGCGGTGAAACATTCCATCGTGGAACTGGAAAATCGTTGAAATTGCTCCCGTCTAATAGTCTTTGTGCCTGTTAATGTGGTCTGAGGCACTTTGTTATTTTTTGACATAACTTTCCCATTCGTCTTTGCAGCGGAAAATTTTTCGCAAGCATCACAGGCTGTTTGATTCGAATTCACTGCCTTTGAGATTCAAATCGAAATTTTTTTTTCGTTCACCTTATACGATGGAGAGAATTGTTATTTCAAAGAAGTGCAGCTAATTAACTTTCAGGATACCTTCCTGAGGATCTGGTCGACTTTGTGCATACTGTAAGCTAATGCTATGCTTTATCTCGTTGAATGTTCGACTATTTGAAGATAATCAACCGCTTTTTCGATGCCCATCCACACAATCATACACCCCAGAAATGTTGTTGACGCGGAATGTTGAATGCAACAACTCCACTACCTCGGAATAGCGCTGTTGATGCTGTTAGATGCAACGCATTTCGAAACAAATGATTCTTAAGGCCGAAATTCGGAAAGCAACAACGGCATTTAACTTTGTGCTAGTGCAGATTGTGGAGGTGGTCGACTGCGAGGAACTCAGTTATATATTTGCTCTCATGATAAGGAGAGCGGAACAATAAACATCTATAATGTTTATAATGTCTACTGTAAAACAATAAAGGCGATTTTTCAGCTAACAAACAAGGATATGAAGACGATGCAGACGATATGGCAGGAATACAGCGATGATAGCAATGCTTCTTATGGGGACATATTGGAGAAGGTTCGTTTCCGCTGAGCAATGATTATGGCACTTTTCATTACAACACTCGCGAGTCGCCATATTTTTTAAGCAACGGCTGTCGTCCTTTTTGTTGCATTCAGAATGAAATTCCGCTTCTTGAATTGAATTTCATAATGCAGCACTCACTTGTTCGTCTTTTCAGCAAAAAATAACAGTTATATAAAGCACAAAGTTCATTTCCGGTGCATCATGCACCTTTATTCTATACTCTGATATCCATATGTTTAGATAGAGTAAACTTCAACGAAATCTGCAGCAAGAAATTCTGTTCATAGTCTGCTTGCTTTAACAGTTGATCCCTCACTTCTTGTGGTTAATATAAACTGCAACGTTCTTTCTGAGGAGGATTGAGAGGAGGTGATATTAGTTCTATGGATTTGCTTATGCTCGTCAGATGCGACTCATACTTGGAGACATCAGAAATAGAGTCCAAAACATTTTGATTTTTCGTTTATAAAAACAAACATCGTTCAAAATTGTGACTTGCTGACTGGTAATGATGAGTTTTCCTGAAGATGCAACACCACGTTCAAAGTAAATCAACCGAAAACCGCAGCTTAATTTGCTCTCCGCCACACGTTGTGTAATCGTTGTTCTGATGAGGCAGTTATTTTGGTACATTTTTTGAAGGACAATTGATTCGTCGTCTATTAGCCTCTGCACTTGTAATATTGGTTGCCGTTCATGCAGTGATATTGTTTACAGGTTTCTGGCGCATCGAATTTGATTTTATGGCACTCATGACAGTGTGAAATGGAACATTTCAAATGTTTCGGATTTTTTCTAAGAGAGCGATATGAATGAAGTATCATTTCAGATCAAAAAACTTAACCCCGATCTTATGGCACGGATGAGAAAGTTTTACAGTCGGGTCGCTAAAAGAATTGTCAAATTACCGAAAAAAGCAAGGATGTTCGCAATAAAAGTAATTATTTTGCAGTGATTTGAAAGCATCATCGTTGAGTTTTATTTAATATTATTCGCATTTTGCATTCTTATTGATTGTGGCCGAATGTTTGATGGCGACGATGTTAATTTTAGCGGAATTGTTGTTTAAGTTTGTCGGATTGTTTACAGACTTCAGTTGTCTCCGATAATCAGCATTATGCGTTTGGTTTCATAGTGGCTATCTAAAGAGTGAGGACATCCAACAACTTAAGGAATGGCATTTATGGCGCAGAGTTGATCTTCCTCTTCCCCGGTGGTGTCATGAGGAGTTCTGATGAGACTTTTGCAAAGCCTCTATTATTATAAAGTAGAAAGAGTGTAAACGGATATCTTTGTACTTAGCAAGTCTAGCAGGTTGTTCAACCGAAATCTTAATTACTTGCTGCAATATCACTACAAACTGTCACATTGCAGAGTATCCTCAAATTCGATCCGCTGCTTGTTGAAAATGCGAACGAGAACTATGTTATAAACGCTGCTGTCGAGGTGTACAAAGGATTTGAGAAGCTCCCGCAAGATGATCAGGATGCGATTATCAAGCAGTTCCCATTTGTTGGCGAGATTATCAGAGGTGAATGAGAGTATTATAATTCTTTACTGCCAATATGTGGTGGTCTTAAAGCAAGGAACTGATAGAGAGTGATATTGAATGGGTTTGTTAGTTAACAGGGACATAACAAATTTCCGTGATGAAACAATCCTCGACGTAAGTGATGTGTATAATGAATTGTAAGCAAGAGTCTTTGAGGAGGGAAAGCGGCAGAAAGAGTCATAAGGTTTGGGTTTATGCGACTTCTACTGATCCGTTGTTTCAGGAATTCCTCGTAGATGAATGGCCATAGCGGATGATCAAAACAAGAAACGTTATTCAAACCTTTGGTGAAGAAAAGTGAAGTAGATTATTATAGCATGAAACATTTAGTATAACATCACTACAGCGATGGTAGAGAGGAATAGAAATCTTGGCAAAGGAATGTTAAGTATAAAGTCGTTAACTTATGCTGAGAATTTAATGAGGAAATGGGATAAATTTTCGAGAATTCCAGGAAGCATTCCTGTATATATAGCTCATTGAAACTCATTGAATGGAATTCTTTTCTAAAATACCGCACAACAAAACATCCTTAAATGTAACTGAGTGGCAACCATTGAAGTTCATTTATTTCTGCCTGTTAATAAGTGCAAAACTTTGAAATCACATTTCTTTATCACGCCGCATTCGCATATTGATTTTTCTATTGTACACATCAGATGAGTACACAATATGTCGTTTCTCTTAAATTTAGGTTGCCTTCCTCTAGGTTCCTGTCTCAGATAAAACACTTCCACTAATATTTTGTCTGAACTGATAGATACGACTGTCTTTTGAACGCCTTTAAAAATGAGTTGATTTTGAAAATACCGCAATATAATATCGAATAAACCTTCAATCTTCGCTCGTTATGGCATTATGCGTCCTTTGCGGTTTCTGTGTGTTTCTGAGGAATTATAATAAGTGAACGGAATGTTCATTCTATCGCTTCAATGTGAATCACCAGATTTTATTTTCAGCTCGATTGTTCGAGGAATATGTGCTAAAAGAAACGAGTGCCTCGATGGGAGATGAGCAGAACTGAGACAGAGCATGAGATCGCTCCTCTTTGCAGCATGCTGTTCCTGCAAATGAACTGCGATCGCCGATCATCATTAGAAATACTCTATTATACGAAATACTTTAGTTTAGACAGCTGCGCAGAAATGATCCTTTGAGTAAATGCATTTGCATATTGCACCACCAATGTGTCATGAACTGCTCATTAATTTGCTTCCACCCGAATATCATGCACATTTAGATAATATTTGAAGACATGTACCGATTTCTGGTTGAAACAGCATTTGCTCCTAAAAATGTCAAACGTTTCATTTGAAGATGTGATGTAAAGGGAATTAATTCCTCCATGAATGCAGTTATTCGGAGTGCAGACCAATTCCCAACACTGCTTCAGACTCTGCTATAGAAAGTATATATTACTTGATTGATAGATACGATATTATTGCTGTATTTTCCCTTCAATGAGTAAAGAAATACTCACTGAACGTGCAAGCGAATATCCCATCAACAACAATGAATCTGAGTGACAGCCACTAATATTCGTGTTCCCACGATGATTTCGTGAATGATTTATTAACAGCTTAGGAAAGCAACCAAACTGTCGTTGTTTGAATAGAAACCAGCTCGCGGTTGACCGCGTTAGTCATCCACTTCGAACATTCGGTTAACCCATCTTTTCGCCTAAGAGACCATCACTGTACTGGTCGCTCTCGTCCTTGCAAAAACAGTCTTTGCCATCTCGCCCGAAAAACGAGATCATCTAATAGCACTATGCCAATATGAACAATACAGACGAATCAGCTGTAGCAAAAAAAAAAAAAAAAAANGTAGCACTATACCAATATGAACAATACAGACGAATTAGGTGTAGCAAACAAAAAAAACTGAAGTTGCTCTGAAATATGCTCTATTATGGCCATAGTGATTTTGCCGAGAGCAATGGTAGAACCATTGGCGCAATTGCGCTTCGAAGATGCGTTACACACAAAAATCCGAATAAAGACAGTTGAATGTGTAGTTGCACGGTTGAAGCCAGTTGGAAAGTGAAATGAAAAACAGCAGCAACAGTTGCAACGCGTAATACAGTTGTGATATCCGGAAAGCAATATAGCAAGAGTTGATTGAGTGTTTGTTCATGGTGAGTAAATATGAAAGCGCTGAATTAGGCGCATAAAAATACCAGAACAGCTCGCTGCTGTTTTCATAAAATCTTGCGATGCAAAATTAATATAGTCCAATGTCCAAACCAATAACCCTTATCAGTGGTCTGTGTTTCGATGAATGGAGAATTGAGGACAGCCAGCTGATGGATGGCAGCTTTCTCTAATATTTTCATTCTCCGATTACTTTTCTCCGTTCTAAATAAAAAATTTTGCCCTTGACAACTTCAGAATTATTTTTCCCAAAATGCTCCTATGAGAGAAATTTAAAAGCTTTGAAAATATACAAAAATCGAATGACGCAGTGAAGGCTTGAGTGCATCCAACTGTCTCATCTGGGACATATATACCCTCCTTGCACAACATAATGTTTATCTCATTTTTTCGAAAGCCGTAAACAAAGTTCTACTTACTCTTAGCTTACTTTGTATGAAGTTTTGATCAATCATGTCAATTTATTCCCGCTCAGAGATCGCAGTAATTGATTGGGTTGAATTTGTGAGCTATCATTCCTGTCAAATATTCAGGAGTCCATATAGAAAAACAACAGATCGGCTTCGGTAAGAGCGAGATCAAGTATTATTATTGCTTTCGTGGTATTCAATGCAGGAGCTGCTGAGCTTTTTGGTAACTTGTGAAGCGTTCACAGTGATCACGTTAATTTGTTTATCTCGCAGAGCGTAAACACAACTGTATTAGCATCCTGTGAAGGATAGTGGACAAACGCCCATTTCAGCCTTCATGAGTATATATGATTGAGTACTTAAGCTGTTATCGCTATACTGTACTTGATTCTTTGGTAGACATTTGCAGTTCTCGGCGTTCCACTTATGGTGTACAGAAACTAGAATGGAGTCTCAATTGTATTCATGAACTTGAAACAGACCACAACCTCACAACTCAATGAAAGAGAATGTTGAAAGTCGTTGTAGATATGGTATCACATTAGAATAAGGAAACATTCTCGATTATTGATTCTTACTGATTCTTACTTTATTTGTGCAATTGCAATCATTATTATTTTCTGAACGCATCATGCGGAAGTAGGCATCATGGTGAGAAGGGGGGGGGGGGGGGGGGGGGTAGTGGGGATTCCTTNCGTTTTTGTTTATTCTAATTGCACAGGCCCTACTGGAGGTCCCACAGCGTTACAGTGATAAACACGTGGTCCAGCAGAAATGATCGAAGGATGCTGCATAACGCTTGCAAGCATTGCAGTGAACACGGTTCGAATAATTTTTGCTGGGCAAGGTTTCTTTTTTTAATGTAATTACTGTTCCCGTCATTTCCACGACTTATCATCTTCTGGGAAGAATAATATTTACTGCATCTCCCAGTGCAACTTTGCATCAAATATGCAATAAATCGACCAACAAAATTTGAGCTACTAGCCAGCAACACCTCAGAGAAGGGGCTGCATGTTGTCGAAAGGCCAAGTTATCGAACACTTTCTGTGCTCCTCTCGTATTCCACTGTGAATGTCACATTGCTTTTCTCGCAGTGAATTTCCGCATATTAGAAAATTACTCACTTTCGCGATAAATTTATTATTAGGAGACTATTATTAGTTGTGCTTCATGTGGAAAGAAATTAGTAAATTCGCTACGCTTCTTCCACGAATTCGAGAAATGCTATTCGGTAGATGTCGAAGAGTGATGACATTTTAGGTCATGTGATCATCAAGTGGTTTTTAGTTTAACTTTCTTCTCCTTTTCAAAGTATCTCATTTTGGACCAGCTCAACTATATAGGAAGCGGCTGCGGATTGCCGATTGCCATCCAATACTTTGTGGCCATACCGCTTGCGCTCCATCAGTTTGGAATCAACTGAATAAGCCGTGCATCGGCTCTAGCTGTGCTTTGCCGACTTCTGTAGTGATAGATGGTTCCTCACAAAATCTATGTGATGAGCTCCGCTACTGCCTTCTGTCACTACTCGATGGTTCCAATGATGGTGTTCCTTCTTCCCATTCCCCCACCACAGCTTTTGCAGTGGCATTGCAATGTGACCTAAGTTCCCATCCTTCACCATCCAACTTTTCATTATCACCGCCTTGCACAGGTAGTGCATGCAAATCTAGCATTCCACTACCCTTCGGTTCTAGACCAAATCCATGTGGTTCCAGTAGCAACTAAAAGAGAGTTGAGGACAGAAAGCTCTTCAAAACCGAATGCAAATTGAAAAGAACGTTAATTAGGAGAGATATAAAGAAACCAACAAAGCTCGCAATATATCTTGAATTTGATGAGTCGCTCTTTGGAGTCCTTCCTATAATGCNTTTTGGAGTGCTTCCTACAATGCTCACTCCATCATTTTCACTCATTATCACTCTTCTATTTCGTCGGTTCAAAGCACAACAGCACCACGCTAATAATAAACAAACAGATGACGCAATTGACGGGTTAGGCTGGTTTTTCATTGCTTGCATTGGAAACTCATCGTTGCTCATTTCTCTTTGATTGAAGCTCATCGTTCAGTATATTTTCATAGAAAATATAGGTTCTTATTTAGACAAGCCTGATATGGCAATCCAAATTGCATAGCAGCCCTGCGACAACAGTGGGCTACTATGCACATTTCACTCACAAGTAAATGAGAGAGAGCATTCAGAGGAATTTGTCACTCAGAGTGAGTTCAATGAATACGTTCAGTCAAAACTTTATGTTTCCGCAAGAAACGTTCTGCCTTAGAAGCGCGTTCTTTTTCTGAGGTCAGTAAAAGGTCCTTAAAATTAGTGAATTCAGTTTTCACATTTCGAACGTTCAAAGAATAAGACATCTGAAAAGTGAAACACTGTAATGTCGTGGGAAACGGGGCACAGAAAGAGCCAAAAAACAAAACCCTCTATGAATTTTGTGAGCATTCCATCGACGATTAGGAAAGATGCTATGAGGAAGGAAAGCAAAGCGGCAAACGTCGAACGCGGAGGAGTGCTCCTGAAATTTTCTTCGTCATATCACTGCAACAGATTGAAGTGTTCGAGAACAGCATTGGTTAAAGAAGAGAAAAATTTTTTGCCTCAGCATCAATATGTAACGAATATCAATTTTCCAAAATTCAGCATAAGGATCTCAGACCAAATCATTATATTTGCTGCAATGTCAACTTCAAACTGAACAATTTTGCACTTTATGCTCAAATTCTCACTTCACCTTCTTCATTTCAGAGTAACAGACACGCAGACATGCACAGACGCATGTACACAAAAAATTTCAATTAGGAGGTAATTTATGACTCAAAAATCAATCGAATGTATACGACCGAGTGATAGCGTTCGAAATTAGAATGCATCGGCAACACGTTTCTCACAACAAAGTGCCATCGTTTTCCTTCGACACAAATAAGACTGCTTTCCTCACCACGAATCGATGATTCCAGGCTGTTCTGGTAATTCACGCCTGATTGCTGTTCTAAGAGGCGCACCGTTCAAGATGAGCTGAGGAAGAGCTAAGGACGTCACAAACAAGCCACTCAACGTTTGTAAATACGGTCATTATAAACGTTCTGTCTATTGCTCATTGTACACTAAAAAAGTGAAAAGTCGACTCAGACCAGTGCTTGAAATTCATCGTCATCCTCCTTCGGGCTTCCACGGAACGGCGATTCGATGGGTTTTGATCAGGGGGCTTCGTTGTGAGCCACCCGCGCTCAAAAAAGCTCCCGTTCGTCGTGGGGATTCCCGCTGCAATGGGTGTAACGGGCTTTCTCATAGTCGCGTTGGATTTTATGAACTCGGATTTATCCTTAACGAGGTGGAAAATGGAAAACGAGGTAAGCTGGAGCTGAATAAGCTAGCGTAACAGCGCTTTTTTGCAAAAGCATCCTTTCATTCACATTCAAACAATTCATCAGAACTTGATGGCAATACAAACAAAATGCCAAAGTTGGGAAAACATTGCGTCATGCCATAGCCTAATTCTCTTATTGACTGCACCATTTCAGCTGCTAAATAGCTGGTGGCACATGTCGTTCAACGTGGCACTGAGAACGCTTATGACGCCATCAGCGCGTACGTATTCCCTCAGCTGATGGGAAACAATTTTCAAAAAAATAACAACCTGGAGCTGACGAGACGGTGTAAGGCACACAGTAGACCTAGAACACCCAGCGCAGCTCCACACAGTGCTGTTCCTTCTTCTGTTTGCCATTTCTCCTGAAACACGCAAGATAATGTGCACTTTATTTCAACGCCAACAGCTATGATCGACAAGGGATAACGAAAGAAGGAGGGTTTTTTTTATTGCTAGGGAATCAAGAATTTGCTTCTATTGTACTCAACATGCTAATATTTTTAAGCTATACCCTTACACAAGTTGTTTTCTTCGGATTCCCGAGAACTAAATTTCTTGTATTTTGCCACTTCGGNAATTTCTTGTATTTTGCGACTTTGGGGACTCCTTAGATTATAATACACTTTGTTAAAATGCATCGGAAGTTCCATAGGCTATGCTGTGATATATTTCAGCGACTCAGAATTCTTTGTGACTATATTGATTATAATGTACATGTTACATTGGCAAAGCCTTTCAAACTGTGTTGTGTTATGCCGGCATCTCCAGAAATCATTAAATGCACTGTTCGTTATCGTGGCAAATATGGGTAAACCTTTGCATGCAAGTTATCAAAGAACATTGCGAATAAAAGATTTCCATTCGTAGGCATCGAGAGTCCGGGAAGGGAAACGGCTTGAAGTGTTCTGATTCTCGGCGCTCGCAGAAATGCTTGAGAAGAAGTAATGAGACTGATTGCGATCGGTGAGACTGTTTCGGTGTTTATCGGGAACTATTCTTGTTCTTGCACTAAGGAAACAATCGATGCCCCCCGATCCCACAATGGCTGATGAAACTGGAGTTAGTTGCACTAAGGGAGTTGGCACTGCAAGTTTGTTCTCATTCCAAAAGTTGGCTAACGGTGCATCTTGCAAGGCCTCTTTAGACAGTCGGTGACAATCACCGAGTGTGCAGCAGTATGTGATCAGTGCGACTGTTTCGGTCTGAGACCAATAGTTGCCATAAGCAGCATGATGCAGTATGAGGGGCTGTCACCTCCGAAGGCTTTGCATTCCGTGGACTCAAAGGAGAAGAAACAAGCGGTAAGCATGGAAAACTCTTTTCACGGAATGAGTAAAATGTTACTGCTAATAGCGCACCTTTGACCGCCGGTCACCAGCAGTGGGTCATTAAATACCGCTCAATCGGACAATTTCAACTCCTCGACCACTTTTTGCAGCATATAACCTCAGTCCTCATGGCGGTCAAACCCCTTAGGAGATAATATCCGCTGTGACCAATCCCCAACGCCATGAACATGATAAAGGTTCATATCCTCACGAAATTCACACATTATGAGTAGAGATCGATCAGTTCAGCCTGTCTGATTTCGATTTAAAAAGTTGAGCTAAATGTTGCATCGAATTCGATGGTCGAACTTGCAAGTGACAAGGCAAGCGGAGTGTGTATACCACTTGAAATGATGACATAAGTTTGATGATATTATAAATAATAGCATCGGAGAGTTGGCAACATCGGTTCACAGTATTTCATTATTCACACATTTTTATTACGTCAGTCATTTCCGCTGTGTGTTGCTGCTTGTCACTGCCAAGTTGCCCTCCTTAAAACGCTTAGTGCAACAACGTGAACCAATTTCTGCAGAACACATATTATTGAAGTGACTTTTACAGTGGAAAATGTGATGGATGCCAGTTAGTGAAATCGTATGAATCATTCGGTTGTTTTATGGATCAGCGCAGTAATCATTTAAAAAGCAGCCAAGCTCACCCAATTCCAAAACCGATCCAACAGGTCGACATTCAGTGGGGTCATTAGAACTTACGAAGTCAAAATAAAAGCAATTGGAGGGTGCGATCGATAATGCAAAACTCAGTACTTTACTTGCGATGACCTCGCTTAACCT
>JAARMF010001740.1:12828-33371 GCA_022844705.1 Toxascaris leonina
GAATACGTAATCCGCTGAACAAACCAAACTGTTCGCATCAGACGGCGCATGTCAAAGCTTTTACCACATTTCATAGGACTCTATGTTGGGAGTAAAACTGAAGAAATAGGAGATTATGAAGATCGAAGAACACGAAATTGTTTTCAAAAAATGATCTCGAAGGAGCGTTGTTGCCTCGCTAAAAGTGTCATCGCACAAAAAAATTCACACTGACGTATATAAACAAGATAATTCGCTTCATTTCCTCGGTAGCTGAGTATCTCGAACCCTTCGTGATTGAAATGTCTCCATCAAAACACTCATAAGGGACACCAATATCAATAATTCCAAGTTTTGAGACATTTATGTGTTTGCTGTACTTTTTGGTTGCAGCGATTGCATTGCAGTGTGAACGTTATGCGATTGAATACGCGCTTGAATAACTATTAAGCAAACAATTAATTTTTAGAAAAGCTCCAAAATACACAGATGTGCCCTATCTGTGACATTTGCGCCATCCCATCCAGTGCTCTTCGTCCACTTCATTGCATGAAAGTGTTCTCGAAAGCCGCTTCCTTGTAGTCTGTCAGTTTTTCCACTCATTATAGCAACACAACATTATCGGGATGAGCTAACTGTCAGTCGAATTATTGCTGACAACACTTGATAGAGAATTGTTTTATGAGACGCACTGTTAAGTATTTAACACTCGATTTACGGGTGTTTTCACTGAAGAAAAAAAGAATTGCGGATTGTGCTAATAGGTGCAACGGTGCACTAGTGACGTATTCTAGATCGTGTTTACATTCAAATTACATTCAATTTCATCTGTCAGTTTCTGCAAATTCCGCACCAATTACACTATCGAGGCACGATGTTTCCATCTTGAATATGTATCTGTTCGTTCAGCTGCATAAACTTATCAGTACAAATAGGCGGAATGATGTCGTAATAGCTGATATGACGTGTGTTTCTGAGGTTTGCTCACACACCATTCACTTTCATGAATGACCATCAGGTAGCAATTATGTGGAACAATATCTGCACATTTTGGTTGAACGATCACATCACGCATGAAGATTGATATGGCCCAATATGGTGTGATACTCAAATTTTAACGGCTCCGGTTGGCGCTAATACGAATTCTTCACAATAGATTAGTCACTTCTGAACCGCTCGAGGTGAAATGAAAGTGCAATAAATGTGAAATGAATGCGAATTTCTAAGCGCTCACAATTTTGCCCAAAATGATCCGAAATTGATGAAGCAATGTGAGCAATGTTGCGGCGGTAATAACAATTTGCCATGCATAATATCCATTTAACATCAAAACTGCAGCTTGAATGATACCATAATTGGTATATAATCGACAATTGCGAAGTTATAATACACTTCGAAAACTGAGACGAAACAATTTGATGGAGGCACTGTGTAAACTGGCATTAATGACACTCTTTCGGTTGCATGCAACTCATCTGAAAGCATTAACACCTTACATTTTTGCAATGAACGATTGTCAACACAACGTTGAACGCAAATATTACATCGCGTCTATGCGAGTGAACGCACACACCGAAATTCGATAAAATCTAGAGCTTCAGGTTCTCGTTTTATGTTTTCCGGGGCGAAGCTGCTCTCTGATTCAAAATTTTCTCTGCCATTAGTGTCCATATAGCAATGTAAAAGCATGCCCACTGGTCCTGAATTGTGGGCAAGAAATGATTCCAGACAAATTCTGTGGGATAAGAAAGCAATAAAACATGTGGCTTCATAGCCAAATCTGGATACGTATGAGCCTTTCTAATGTTTTTCTCACTTGCTAGTGACGTGTTGGTCAGCTGCTTATCTTTTTACTCCACATATTTCAATGCTTTCAAGTTTCAAAACACCGAGCATGAAATTGCTGCGGCGGCGATATGATCGAAATATGTTCAACTCCGACATTTTAATTTGGCATGTTGAATTACGACAAGTGGGAATTCTTATACGTTCCGATGTCAGTGTCTTCGTTACGCCGATAATCACTTCAAATCGATCTCTTTTGGTGATCAATGATCGCATATTTAAATTATTAAGGTGATTCAGCTGAACAAATAAACAAAGGAGACGACGTTCTTGTATCATTTTTGATTCAGCCTATTAGGAGAGAGTTCTCTGCATGACCCAGATTTCTGTGTTATTTGAATATAAACGCAAGCATGGACCTTTGACAGGAATGGTAGGAGATGAAACTGTTTGAGATGGATGGACCTAAATCATACAGCAAATCTAAGTGAAGCCTCTCAACATTTCAAGCCAGTGGTGACTTTGTTTCATCATTATTCTTAAAAGGATAATCTGTTAACAAAACACATTCTCACTCCCACATCCACAGTCAATTGCTAATTAATGGCAAGAGTGATAGGGAAGAGTGCAATCGACACATTTTCTTATTATTCGCCGGAATAACAATGAATCGTGTTCAATAGCATATTTTCTTGCTGCATTCTGTGGCGCAGCTCTCAGGTGAAGCACTCTTATCACACCATATTTCACAGTGATGCAATGCGTTCCCACAGATGATACAAACATGAATAGATCACGGCTAAGGAGTCGATGGAATATAATCGGCTTGCAAAAATGGCATGGGCCGAATATTGACGTATTGAAACTATATATATGAAAATTGGGATTTTGCCGGCTTTTTCGTGAAGAAATGAAAGTGCAATGAATTATTTTTTGCGNATTTTGCCGGCTTTTTCATGAAGAAATGAAAGTGCAATGAATTATTTTTTGCGATCTTTACACGATCAGAGCCGTTGTCTGTTCCAGGATGCGGTGGTTAATGGGCGCGATGGATCGTTGATTGCAAAGCTTAAATCCATCGTAAGTTGTGTTCCCTTCGTTTCAACACAATTTTTGCCACATTTTGCAATGTCTTAACTTCTCATATGGTTATTTAATTTGCACGAGTTTTCCTGAACTCGTTANNNCGAGTTTTCCTGAACTCGTTATTTACTCTTCCATCAAGTTTTTCATTCGTTCCTCATAAGTGGAGAATGGCCCATTTTTCTGATTTTATAGTTGTTTGAATAGTGCTATTGCTACTAATGAGTTGCAAAGCATTCATTATCGCATATAAACACAGCCAAATAAATTCACCGAATTCAATTTAATTTCTTCTAAACATTAAGCACAACATCAATCCTGAAACGAATTGAGCGATTCCTTTAAAACGTTAGCAGCTGCGTACTCTTCGTTGCGGCAGTCGTTTTTTCGTTCCCAAATTGATTGCCATTTGTAAGCTGAAGCGTAACTTTCTAACGGGACGACAACCAAACAAAGCTGATGATGAAAAAACTCGAGGAACCAAACTACAGATCGATTCGAAACAAGCGCAATGACAATCTCAGTGCATTATTCGCTTCAAGCAATTGTTCGAAATTGATAGTACCTAATATTTAACAAAGAAATGACTTTTGGTGTTATTCTTTCACCCTCCCGCATGCCGTTTTCATCTGCTTTACAAGAGGAGAATAGAGAGTTCGATAGACAGGAGCGAAGGAACAGATTTGAATGTTGCGGTGGGTCAAAACTGAATGGATCCTTTCTTTATTGGTGTTCACAGAGCAGTTTTTAAGCGAAACTAATTTGTTTCCCATCACATCTTACGACACATTTGTTTTCATTTATGTCAATTTTAATATAGCTCATACGTCAAAAGATCACCACGTGACAGACTTCAGAGTGCCTGATCACTGATCGTGCGATCATCGAAATAGTCGCAAAGGACAACTTTGTCGACTCCCCCGGACAGGAATTGCTACACATTATTGGATTAAATCAGCACCGCTGGCACTTTGCTTGCAATTCACTGAGGTTCTTTCCACCTGAAAGAGATTTTTCGGCTTTGTTGAAATTTTGGGCAATTTTTTGTGTTTTCCTATTGAGCGGTGCTGAAATATTCCGAAACTTTTTGGTTTATCAATAAAATTCGAGTTTTGGAGTATTTGAACTGTATGCAATTAGCCGCAGCTACGACAGTAACTCAGAGACTTCGAAGCAACAATGGCAATATATAAAATAAAGAACTGCAGAAGGCAATCAGGAACGTTAAATCTTTTCGACGAAAACATTGAAGAATTCAAAAAACTATAGAAATCAATTTTTCTTCAGTCATAACGAACAACTGAAAGAATTGTCTTTCATTAGGAATGAATTAAAAGAGTTCGTTCTCAAAGAAGTTAACTCATTTGAAATGGGCGCTAAACGGGATGCAAACGAGACGGAAAGGATGGGAATCATTTTTTGCGATCGAAAATCAAATCAAAGCTCATACACCGACCTTACCAATGACCGATCGATTGTAATTGCATTCTTGCGATCACGAAGAGAAGAAAAGAGGGTGTGTTGGATTGCAGATGGATTACCGAGAGACTATTCTTGAATGATCCTTTGAATCTTTCCAATTCTGAAGCGCAGAAACTATTTTTGAATGGCACTCACAACCTTTTGAACTTCGAGCTGCAGAGACTATTTTCAAATGACCCTCGGACTATAGAGGTGTAGCATATAGATGCTAATTAATTTATTTATTTATTCATCTACTTGTTTACACATTTGTTCGTTAATTAATACTGACATTTACTCACTTATATAAGATCGCTCCATTCCGTAGATCGCTTAATGTCAACAAAGAGGAATTAATCGTCGAACGGTCATCTACAGTAACCTTTCGGAGTATTAGTTTGTTACACAGGTCATCCTATATTTCCCACTGACTGAGCACAAACCGGTACTGCTGAGACCGAAGCGCAAAAACCCTGAGCATTGCGTAAACAACGACCCATACGTGGACGGCGATGACGATATGCATCACACGTGTGTCACAAGACTACTTTCAAGATGAATGGATGTCGTTATGGAGCAATACTGAAGACTCAGTTTGGGCGTGGCAAAGACTGCTTATATACCGAACGGCTTCAGCACTAAATGTCAGTTCCTTGTTCATCTTTCATCTTTTGTGCAGCGGCAGTACTCTACTTAAGGATACCTCTAAAACAGAAGCAATTCGCTTTGGAAGTGCGTCACTCGAAACACCTCTGCAAATTTATTCCTAAACTCTTTATCGCTTGAAAAGAAAAATACCATTTCCATCCCTAGAAAAGTTGATGGCCACCTCTGCTTGATAGCTGTGATCTCCGACCACAGCCACGATTTTCCTTAGTCGTTAGCACAACTGAGCGGGTATAAAATTGCTGACTAGAAAAACTCGACGGAAACATTCGCCTCTTCTCTCTGCATCCGACAGTAGTGCTGTATTTGCTTACAGTTGTTTGAATTTTTCGCGCTTTCTGGAAATTAAATGCATATGCATCTGTCATAGTGATACGCATGCTCTCTCAGCAGATAGCATTTGGCGCCACATATTGCTAGCATTTAATTAGCATCCATATGGTCATTGTTTAGGTAGGGAGTATTTGCTTAAATGACTTTCCGAGTGTTTCTGCAGCGTAAAAATATGAAAGAAGTGAAACTTGTGAAGCAAATGCGAAAAGGAATGGAGGCAAATCGTTTCAATGAGGCAATTTCGAAGAGGAAAATTTGTTGGTGTGAATGAAATGAAACGTTTAAAACATTTGAGTGCATAAGCGTATTTAGCTTCTCATAAGCCCGTCTCTGCAACCCAATTGCGGAACGCCATTCGAGGTGATCTAGTGAAGTGTCGTGAAAATATAGTTGAACAGGTTTATTTCAGAGCTATACAAAAGAGAGTTCGTATCTCATTATGGACAATCGTTTTTTTGTCGCAATTGTCATTCTCGTCTTGATCACTGTAGTCCTATCGAGGCCACAGTGGGAATCAGCGAATTATGACTGCATTGGTTCACCATCACTTGGTGGCTTCTCCACATGGTGCGGATTCAATAAGAAATAAAATCTTTGAGGCAAGTTCAGACTTTCGATTCTGCAATAATGAGATTTCGGATTATAAAAAGTTTCGCATGAAAATGCAAAAGAATGTCCTTTGAGACAGTGCAATGCTCTTCTGAGATTGTGCTCACCTCCATAATTTTGAATTAGAGTTCAAGAAAGTTCCATTCTCCTGACAAGTGCAAACTTCCGGGTCAGTTGTGAATGTCTTCATTGCTATCTGCTCTTGCAATATACGATTGCCTTGCCCGCCCGAAGGTATGTGACGAATGTAGTATGTGGAATGTCTTTTTGGAAAGAGTTTTTCAGCATTTCTAAGACACAATGCGAGTTAATTCTGAAAATAATTAGTATAACATCGCCTTTAAGGTATTTGTTGCTATTGTTATCGTAGTTTAAGAATAGTGCCTCATTCAAGACATCACAATATTTCAGGCGAAGCCGATGTTCAAAGGGAGCGGTCAACATCGCTGAATTAAGCCTTCAATATCATTTGTATTTAATAAGAATGTGTCTAGTTCCAACTGCACTATGCACTAGTCACCTCAAAAATTTGCTTTTCTTTGTTCTTTTCTTATGCATTCAATATCCGCTGAAGCAATAGTCACAATTTTATCTGCGCTCATATAACATTCCTCAGTTGGTGTTTGAGAATGGAGGACCATCACTGATAGAGTGTTATGTGGGTCGATCAGGAGACAAGTAGATGAAGTTGTCTTCGACTGTTTCACTTAGACATATAAACTATTCTAATGCATTATTTGAGCCCTAAGCAGCTAATGTTAAGTGATCTCTTGCAAGCATTAACAATCGACACAACCGAAACGAATCGGATGTGATCGCATTCGCGTGTACTGCAATGTGTTGGTTCGTTGTTTGCAGCACATGTAACGATTCAAACTGTATATTATGAACTTTGTTTTCAGTAATATCAATAAACTTATCACTATAACGGTGTGACATCGTCGTTGACCAGCGGATAGTACTACAAAATAACGACTGTGATGGCGAATTGCGCAGATGAAAGAGAGAAAGTTAAGCAACTACCAGGAGATAGTTTTCACCGAGTATTTGGAAATCGAATATTTTGAGAAATTATAAACTCTCTTATCCGACGTGGGAGGGGGGGGGGGGGGGAGGAGGGGGGCGATTTTTAAGCCGAATTCAACTACCGAGATAGGAAACATTCTAATTCATTCGAAGTGACATAGTGAGTTGTAGGTTGCAAATCGTGTTGTAAGATGACAGTTGCAAAGTGATGGCCAAAAATGCCATCAGCGATTTACATTTGGAATCATGGAATCATGTGCACGTATCTCACTTCCTCAGCAGGAGTGAGGCTTTTGGCTTTGTGGCACTTTTAGCACTGTCGTCTAACTTTTAATTTACTTCAAAGCATCACACCAGTCATTATTTTGCAGGGCAACCTCTACTGCTCCAAAAGTCAAACATATCCATTTCCCATGCTCAAATTTGGAGCACCCAAATAATGATCTCATGCTGTCAGATTCCCACCCCAGTTCGCCAAATTTCGGCCACAACAGATTCGTAGATTGTGATACAGAAGTGAAAGAACTGGATCATTCAGTGTAGTGTACAGAGATCAAATATGAACGTGGAACTGGTTTGAGCCGCAGAGTAATAAACGTTTTCTTTGTCAGAGTCTATTTTTATGGACGGGGTTTTTGAGCACTGCACTCTGATTGCAATTAGGAGCCGATGTGAAATGCGTAATTAAAGAATGAGCACACATTACTGCAACAGAAAATGCTATTCGCAGAGAAGTGCATTGTAAACGATAGAAATGGACGAAAACATTGAAGAAATATATCGAGTGCTCATCATTAAAGCATCATTAAAGAACAGCGTTACGCTAATGTCGGAGCCGGAACTTTACACTGATGTTTCATCGACAGCATTTGAAGAAGAGATTGCTCTGCATATGTGAACGACCTATTTAGAAAGCAGAAAATGTGATTTCTGAGGTATAACTGCACACGGCGAGACCGACAATGCTGATGTCATCTCATTTTGGAATTCAGTGCGATGCCAATGAAAACTGTTATCCTTTCACCTAGCTGAACACTCAATTTCACCACGTTCTTCGCCACATATTAGAGCCTTGTGGCAAATCATTGTCCATTCGGGCCAAGCATAAAAAATTGAAGCTCATTATGCTACGAGATTCTTTGATTGTGCAATACACGCAAAGCCTCTCCAACAATATTTCTCAACTATAATCATTGACGGCAGATGATCTTAATAGCCGCAAACGTTTTTCTATTCTTTATGTGGGGAAACTTTTTCATATGCTCAGATTTCACTTGAAAAGTGAAAGTCATCGACTAACACTGGTGAGGGAGAATGAAAAACAAAGAGAAACGAGCGAAGGGAGTTGAACAGCGACCATCTAGCGTTGAGTAATCGTTTTGCTGATTTGTGATGTTGTTGTTATAGTGCTACAATCCATCCAAATTCCTTCAACCTTAACAAGCTTTTGAGATCGTTCCAGAAAGTTTGTTCCAAAATAAAATGGCAACTTAGCTGAATTTATAAGAAATAAATGTGATACTAGCATAAAATACTAGCATTTAAAAAACTTAGGTTTTGGCAGCGATCAACGGCAGAAACGATCGCGAAATAAATCGTCTATTAGGAAGTGAAGATTGCGTTACTTTTTGCATTTTCATTCAAAAGTTTCTCAAAATGGCACTACTTTTGAGTTTAATTAAACGAGAAGCCTCGACTCCAATGGCAATAACTCCTGAATTGGGTGGATTTGTGAATACCTGATGACACGAGATGCAACTGAGAAGCTGATAGGAGCAAAAGCGCAAGAAGAACGAGTGCTGTTTGTTCGAATGCTTCTCAGCATCGCTACGATGTGATGAAGCAGTTGACAGCACACTGGCAACAAAAAACTCAGTAACTTTGGAGTGCTATAAGGATAAGAAAAAGGCTTATTTGCTGTGATCGCTCTTCACCATTGTAGCATAAATAAGCAAATCAAGACCTATTGAATAAATGGTATCGGCTGTGATTATCTTTTGTTCTATATTTGCAACTCTTTATTTTATTGTTAACTCTCAGATAGAATTCTCTCGAATACTTTGCTAACACATTGCCGATTGAAGATCCCGTTATAGAGGGAGCGAGGAGGAAGGGGTGCAAAATGAGCCACGATAGAATTAGATGAGTGAGCTGATGAACTTGCAACGATGGTTATGTTTTGAAGACCTTATTCGATTAAAAGAAAACTCGGTTTGATTAAACGCGAGTGCTGGGCAAGTGCTGTGCCTGAAAAGGGATAAAGGGAGTCGCACAAAGCAGACGCAGTTACTAATAAAGGTCATCCTATCACACTCATATTCTTTGCCAAACTTTCCCTTTACTCTTTCAAGGTGAAATTAGGGCAACTTCACTGGTGCTACTATTTGTCGTTAATGTCTGCTCACAGCTCTCCGCTCATCTGCCGTTTCGTTCCTGCGTCGAGGAGGAATGCGCTCCTCCAACTTGCGTCGGTGCCTCCTGTGCATGGACTATAAACTCACCTAGTGTCTTTGCACCAGCAATCTACCATTTGGGTATACGCGGCGTTTCATCTACTCCATGCATAGGCGGACGTTATTTCCCACTGCTATCACAACAGTTTCTAGCACAATCGTATTCCCGCACACATGCGTGTCCCCACTTGTAGCCATTGCATTTCTTCTTTCCAACATTGGTTCCCTCGTGCGTAGGAATCGAATGCATTCCTCGTGAAATCTGCAGTCATTCTTGAACTTATACTCTTTTTTTCGCCTTCAGCTATTCGCGCTCCGCTGCCATCATCTTGGCAATGTTTTTTGATTCGGCCGTGCACTGAATCAGAATTCACTCCTTGTAGGAATTCAGTATCATCATCCCCAGAATGCACTGCACATGAATGCTTGCCAGTCTTTGCATAATCACTGCCCCACCCGGCTTTACTAGTTGTTTGTGCCGGATGAAAGTGTCCTAGCGCTTCTGCATCACTGCCACTTCCCCAATATGTTATTCGAGCTTGTGTTCAAGCTCACTACTTGAGAGCTGCGTCTCCAGCTCTATCACCACCAGAAGTGCGGCCGCAGTATTCAACACGAATTTGCACCAGTTCCGATTGCCGCTCGCAACCACAGCTATTTCTTCTGAATTAGATTGTTTTCTGCAACAGGCAGCAGCTCCCCTGCACTGTTTATTTATTCTTATACCACACACTGGCTACAACTGCCTCAGTTCACAATAAATGGTTCGGTCAATGCAACCTCCACATCCACTAAGTTCATAGCTAGTGCTAGCACCGTGATGTTCCTGTTCCGGGATGTAATGCCCACCTTTCATACCGCTACGCCCATTACCACCATGCGCAACTAAGGACATTTTTATTTGTCTTCTAAGCGGATTCGAGTGATATTTTACCTTCAGTTGCGACGAACAAAATTTATGGGCCAACTTTTCGTTGTGTAAAGATAATTGCGAAAAAGAATGTGAAATCTCGATGAACTTTCACAAATTTGGTGTTGAATTATAAGCAAAAGAGGCTGATATTGCAGCAAATTTCTTCGGCTTCAGAACATGCGCTTCATTCACACCCGAGGGAAAGAACGTCGAACAGAAAAGATGGCTGAGGATTGATGCCGAGAGTGTCGAAATGTTTTGTCCGTACACGAACACAGTTCCATAAAAAGCTAAATATTTCTTATTTTAGGATATGTCAAGAGGCTGAATACTCGTTATCTAGTAACATGATATCTATCCCTTCATTGTTTATAAATCCCAATTCTGTTTCATCCATAACTGCATCATTGTAGCAACCTCTTTCAAACTATATATCCAATTCTACTCATTCTAGTCAAGTAAAATAGTGGGAAAGAAAAGATGAAAGAGGAAACTACAAGCGATTACTTCCAAATGACCGCATCCCAAAAACTCAATGTCACCTTAAACTTAACTCAGTTCAACTCAACATAATGTCCTATTATAACATCACAACTCTGATGGCTTGAACGATTTAGCACTCACTACTTACCGAATGGGCATGGATCTTTCCCATGAGGGCAATAGTATGGTTTCCTAGACATCAGGCAGGTTACTACAATAAATTAGAATCCGATTGTTGAATGAAATCCTCCTTGCAGAAATTCAACGCGAAGTTCTCCGTGTTACAAGAAATCCACCATGTTAAATATTCGATCGGATGTAAAATGCGCGTGAACATTGGGCACATTTGAACGTCCATAACCACTTTGGATTGGTGCGAGAAACTGCAAAAGCATATGCAATGCCGGTCTTTGTCACTAATTTTCGTAGGAAGTTATTGGCTTCACATCCACTTCAGCATGTTTTTATCCCCTTCACATATTCAAATAGAACTACAGAATTACGGGTGCTTGTATGTCCGTATAACTGCGCTATACCGACACTTCTAGCAATATGGGGATCACCGTGCAGCACACTTGTCACTGCCCCTCCTCTGAATGCGCCTCACGTCTTCAATATTGCTGATACAAGATGCCTGATTAATTCAAAACACTTTTAAAAATGCCCAAATCGCTTCAATTCACCTCAGCTTATTGGAAACTTCAACCTACTGACTCTCACTTCAACCTACTGGAAACCCCTCAAATTCCATATCGCAGTATGTGTTATGCAAGTAATTTCAGTTTTTTAATCTGGATGAAGATGCTCTTTTTAGGCAAAAAAGATCCATCTGTATAGACCCTTTAAGAATGAAGTTGAAGGAAGACGAAATTGATGGGGTGGAAATTCGTCTAATACTCTTTATGTTTCGAACGAAATCACATAGAATGGTTGCGCATAACTTAGAGGGATTTGTATACAGAGAAGAATGCTTCCATAAAGATGCATTGAATCGAGAGCATCAGCGCTACGGTGGAGCAAAAATTGACGAGTGGAAGAGGTTCCCTGAGAATGTTGCAGAATATGCGCTTTAGCGGTTCTATTCAGCGGGAAAGTCGGCTTCATAAATTCCCAATAAATAATACAACACATCTAGTTATGCTTTTAAATTTTGCTTCACAAATCTTTTGATAACCTGAAACTATTTCCAGGCAGTTTCATCCAACTGCGATTTACTAGAGGATGAGAGATTTCTTTGAAAGGCGTTGATGTAAGCGACCACTCTATAGTGGTTATTTAAGCCACTGAATTTTGTGACCTTCGGTTCTCTGGGTTCTGAGCAGAAACCATCAGATAGACCAATCAATTTTCACAGAAATCACAATTTCACTGTAGCCTTTACATATACGGGTTTTCAAAGACGTATTAAAAGGAAACATCCGAGGTCCTTCCCTCAGTCAAATTTTAGCAGCTCATAGTTGAGTCCTCACATCATTCGGCTCAAACGTTGTCCGTTCTCGCTAAACATTTTCTTTGATTCGCAGATGTCTTGCAATAGACTAATCACAACAAAACTTGGGTATTGCCGCATTCGGTCATGCATACTTCTTTGCACGTTATCCCACTGCTGGTTGGAAAAGCTCTTGCTCATATGCTCTTCAATCCCATTTCGTAAAAAAAAAAAAAAAACGGAGGTCTGATTAATTGATATTGAGCTGCAAAAGGCAACGAATTCCTATTCTGCCGATATTCCCACAAAAAATTGAATATTCAAACTACGGCGATATGCGCGGTCTTGATCTGTTTGAGGGTTTGCGTCGGCTGCTTCGAAGAGTTATCTCGAAAGAAGAGATCGGACCGTTGCCGACAATGGATGCATCATTGCTGTGCACGATGGCTGTGCGATGTATATGATGTAAGTGGGGGTATGTGTGTCGTGATTCAATATTGATGTTTTGATGGTTAAAGCATTTTAGGGACTGTATTATAGATAGCGTCGGCCGTGTAGATTTGTTCTTTGCATTGATATACACCATCTTTATAGAGGTGACTTATAAGAAGAAGGCGAACAATTTAGTACCTCAAACGGCTGTAAATAATATCCTGAATATATCGGATATTAACGTGTTCATAGGATGTTGGATGGTTGAGGTGAAGCTTTGAAATTGAGGATGCGGTGGAGCAAGGGAGAGTCAAGGCAGCGGGAATGAGTGCTTAGATGTGGCACACTGCTGACAAAGTTAGTCGCGACTGGCTGAGGTTACTCACTGTCGACACACTATTGAATTATCCTGCACGGGAAGTCAGAATGGATTTCTCAGGTGTCCCTCAACGTCTATCATTTTCGTAGTGCCACTGCAAAAGGGCTTTAGTTTTCAAGATGTGTGCTGCATGTCGTAATGTGTGCACGCTCATGGGGGATCACCACCACGCCCTCTAAATGAAGATTGACGCACAATACAGCCACGCGCTCGACAATTCATATTCTGTCTTCTCATTTGAATACGTCAGGGACATGCCATTTGCGCCAGATAGGCAGCAATACCGCAAGCGCCTGATGTGACTCAGGATCCCTGACGTATCGCATTTGGCATTTTATTTCCACATGAAGTGATTCGATGCGACGATGTTCGAGGAATGACGTCACGTTTGTTTTCCAGACTTCCAACTATTGATAAACCTCCGGTGTTTGGCGATGAAACACGTGGAGAAGCGGAAGGCATGTGCACAATATGAAGAATCTGTGGAACGTGAGCTGTGCACTAGTAGGCTGGCCAAGAGAGGTTACTTTCGTTCATTATTTCTTCCTTTATTGGAAACAGCGCCTAGTCTCGGTAAGCTATAGCGGGTTCATTATATCTGCAGTGCGCCTTCTGGCGGCATCATGTCCATTTGTATCCATCTAGTTTTCCAGCGGTTCCACCCCGAAATATAATAGGTGCAGCTGGGGCTGGATCTGTTATATCTGTGTATGAGCTTCCACACCATCTTCCAGATGGTCCGGCACTTTCGAAAATAGTAATAGGCATTAAATATGGCTTGAAACTATGTGAGCTTTGCAGCAATCAGAACGTTACGCACTTGTAGGAGCGGTTGGATCAGAAAGAAATTACTACTTACGTTTTATCTGCCGTTGGTTCGATAAGTTGGTCCGGCAGGCAGGCGAGGTCGCAGTAGTCTATGTCCCTCCACCCTCTCCTTCATGCCTCCATGCTTGTTTCATTCACCGGTTTTCGTATGTCCTTGCACACTTGCGTATGCATAATTTTACAAACTTGTATCATAACGTAATCGTATCTGTGTGTCTCCATGCTCGTTTGCATGAGCTTATCTGTCCAATCGTTCCACCTTGCTGACCACTGAAATCGTGGCTATGAAAGTGGGTGTATATAGTTGACATCGCAGGTCAATGTCTTGGTCAAGTCATCTTTCAGACCGCATGCAGCATATGCACGAACAGATAGAAAAAACGTGAAAGTCCATGGAAACAAATGTTCCGTATAGAAATTTTATACGCAGCCGGTTTGTTTGAGTCGGCGGCGAGGCGTTATCAGCTGGCGAGAGTTGCTGATCTGATGAAGGGGATTGCTAAAACTTACATCGTTTCAGTCCTTTGTCTCGCTTTAGCGATTTTTTTTTAGTGTTTATCAGTTGTTCATTCCGTTTGTTAGTTTCGTTGTATCGGAACAGATAAATTCCGATGCAATGCTAGATATGGTGTAATCAATTATTCGGTCACCCTCGTGAATTTTGACGCGTCTTTGTAGCCGTTTTCATCTGAGAAGGAGAGCAGTGAATGCAAGTTAGTTGGCGTTGACGTCGGCTTTTCCTCGATCTACAATCGCCGAACCAGTAAAAATACTCTCATGTTATTGTGAATAAAAACTGTGGAATTCTTAGAATAATTCGGAAATATTTGATTCTTATTATCGAATCTCACAAACAATAGAGGAGCCACGAATGAGGGCTTAGCTTCTGCTACTCGGTTTATTGTGAGGCCGAATCGTGTCACTTTTGAATGCCAATGCGAAAACATTGCTCATTGAGAAGCCATTCGAAACTATATATTGCAGTGCAGATGACATTGTATTGTATTTGAGTCATTTACTGCACAGACATTACTGGTTTCTGCATCACCTCAGATCTGACGCTATTTAGACGCGATATGCATTAATTGATGTGATGGCTCTAGCTTGGCACTCAGCATAATACATCCTCATACGTATCAGCCGTTCATTTTTGTTGTGTTTGCTCGTAATGTGTCATAACCGTTATAGAAAACGGTGGCAATCAATCGTTGGAAGAGTCCCAGTTGAGCATCTCATCTCCTGAGGTAAGATTTCGAATTCTTCTTAAATATCATCAAAGCATTTCATTGAATCTGATGTCAGTAGATGAACAGAGGAAATTAATTTCAGTGGGAAGCGAACTGTAGCAAGCAATTGAGTGATGATAATGTTGCGGTAGTTTGCCATTGATGCCGTTTCCTTCATCGTTGTATATTTCTTGCTACACTTTGAACATTTCACGCATATGGACCATCATAAAATTAGGTGGTTGTGTTTAGCTATTTGTGTTGCGGATCTGATGAGAACTTGGGTCGATGAAATTGGCTAGTTGAGAGAATTTGCAGGTACCACGAGGATTTCATCAGTTCTTTGAATAGACATACACTTCCAGATCATCAATTTTTTCTATGCACAAATATTCAAGCAACGATTCACAATGGAAGAGCGGGAAAATAATGGAGTTGCCATACTCGAACATTTCCGTGCAGTGTAATTTCAAACTTGGAAAAGATTGAAAGAGCTTCAAAACACTTCCTTGCAGCATAATTAAGTAACTCCACTAGGACTGAATAAAAACGTTGCTGATTCCAAGCAGACAGCTTCAGTCATCATTGGGCACTTTGCTGTAGCACAGAATATCGTATAAATAGGAGAGCAGAACACCTTGGCAGCCTTGTTTCCTTCCACCACTCCAACTCCCTCCCGTTATCCACCTTCCCCACCGCTTCTTTCAGGGATTTTTGGTTGGCACTGCTTGTCCTCAAGTCGATGCAACAGCTGCATAATTTCAGTAGCAGCTGTGGAATTGAATAGAAAAGTAGCGCAGTAGTGATGCATTAACACCATTATAAAACGGTGGCTGTTTATTGCATTTTGGCTGCTTCAAGGAAGAGGACGATATGCGCGACTTGATTCCTATCGACCACCACACCTCGGATTCCAGTGTCGAAATGGACGAGCCAAATCAGTGTTCGCATTTGGAGGCAGACCCGAGATTGAGAATACCTCCGGATGTCGATTTATTTTACCGAACACCAAACGCTTTCCGGTATAGTCTGCGAAGGAAGAGTGTAGAAGACACAACCGGTTTGTTATTTTTGGGGGATGAGAGTTGTATGTGCTCTCATAGGTTCGCTTTACAAAAGCATATTAGGGCGCCGCAGTGTATGTTTGTGTGTGCACCTTCAGTTTGAGATTTGATGTTGGACAATGCCTTAATCAATTTGACTCCGACCTATCAGTTTCGACAGAAGTTGATAGGCATTTGAAATGTTTTTGTGCTTTTTGCACCAGTAAGCTCATTGAAAAAAAGATTTCAATGGGATATTTTTATGGATGGTCGGAGCAGTTGAAATATAACAGACTATTCTCTATATTTTGCTTTTTATTTCTGATAACTTATAAAATTGGTTGCTCACTTATATGAGGAACAAAGACCATATTGCACTAGCTGACTCGATCGTCTCCACTTATGTTAGCATAATGGTCAGAGCTCTTATAAGCGTCATAAGAACGCTGCACATCTTTTGAAGATTTTTTTTTTTGCAGTGGATGATGGGTTTTTTCGAAATTGGGAAAATTTTATCTTAAAAAGTATTCTTTCGTGCAGTTCGGAAGCGACTGCATGATGCTGAAATCTCTTATGATGTCTTTGCATCAGAAATTCGTGAACGATTTGTTAGAAGTGCAGTAAGGTAAAGTCTGGTCAGAAGTTCATGTTATAGCAGTTCTCTTTGCGCTTCTTTCGAAAGTTTCCTTCGCAAAGTTCCTCCGTGTTTCGTTAACATTCGACTGGCTAATTGTCAACGGTATTATTGATGATTCCAATAATCGTTTAATGGTCCAAACGAAATGCTCAGAATGTTTCAATATTTTTCTTCAAGGCTTATGTGGTATCGTTCAGCATTCATATGCGATTATAAAAGTTCCACGAGCAGTACGTGTTTTGCTGCTTTGCTCGTAGGTTGGAAGAGGGAGTTAACACACAGACGAAGTACTATATTGGTTGCTTATTGCGTGATTCAATTCGCATTTCAGATTATTTCAAGAAGTTCGCCATCCCGACCGAGGTGATTCTGACGATATTCAGTTACTTGAATAAGAGAGATCTCATGATGGCTGTGTTGACATGTCGACATTTTCGTGATATTGGGTCAGTTCGTTGTTTTGTATTCTTTGCATTGTACCGTCGCGATGTTTCTTCCCAGAGATAACTGTGGGAGAAAATTTGGTTATCACGATGAGTGAAGTCCGCCGCAGAATTTTTCAGATGTGCCTTTTCGTTCGGGCAAAGTAAATGTGTACAATAATTTCAGAAATATTTGAGGGGCGAATGGGATGAGGGGGCTGGTGGCCGAGAATCGAGCGTATCGCAGTGGTCGGACTCAGTCACTGCCATGGCATGGTCCAGTTTTTATCTTTCCACGCGGTGAGCAGTCGGGGCTGAATTTAGGCATATGATCTCAATCATGTTTTCAACTCTTCGCTTTTTATAACTTATGGTTGAGTTCTTTTTTTGAATTGAATTGATTTATATTTAGTTGATGCTTGCAGCTATGATCCATCGCTTTGGGAGTATATGGATCTTGCTGGGAGATGCATCACCGAAACTGAAGTGCATTCTCTTATGAATCGTGGCATTCGGATTCTTCGTTTAACATATGCTAAGGTGTGTTCTTTGCTTAACTTAGGCTGACACTGATCGTGACAGGTTTTGAATTAAGCTATCCTTTGGTATTATGAGCTTAAACAGAGGAGATACGCTGGGTTAGCTTTCAGGATTCTATGAAGAATTTGGGAATATTTACACTACNGATACGCTGGGTTAGCTTTCAGGATCCTATGTGAAGAAGAATTTGGGAATATTTACACTACAGGCATTTCGGGGCGCCACGGAGTTTTCAATTCTCTTCTTAGTAATTTAGCGTCGCTGTTGTATCGAATACAAACAGAAACTTCCGTGCAGTGACAGTGGCTTTTCATTCTCTTCGTGAATTTCCATTCGCAAGCTGCATTCTAGCAATCTGCTATGGATGCGCATATCTGTGTGCATACCTCTCCGGCAGATGTCGACTTAGGACCATCGAAGGTAGAGTTGGAATTTTGGCGGCTATATAATGGGTACCATGGAGTAACCTCACTGGTCCATGTTAGGGTTTTGCGTCACTTTAAAGGAAGCCGATCACTTCGCATTTTGAGCTAAAATTGGCATATTTCGGATCAGTCGACGATAGAGGCATTATTTGCAAATGGTTGCTCTTGGTGCGGGATTCAGAAAGCGCTTGCCTTCTGAACTCTTCTGATGCGCTTTCCAACTTGTTTTTGTCATTAAGGAGTAAAAAGTGACCAGTTATAGGAATATAAGTTTGGCTCATGCATGTGTGTGTTTTTTATTCAGATTAATAGAGACATGTATCCCCGATTGGATGCGCCATTATTGTATCCATCTGCGTTGCCAAGCAAACTCACGCATCTCGATCTCTCTGGAGGAGTTCCGGAAGAGCCATCCGTGGTTGCTGCGCTACTGCAGAGGTGCCTTAAGCTCGAGGTATTATTTTCATGTCTATTTATTTGCACTTGTGCCTCGTCACTTTTTGGCAACACAATGAATCCTGTACGAAAAAAGAACCAATGAATCCTATATTTCTTAAAGGCCATAAGAGCAGATTGATTATTTTCGGTGGTGACCTTTCTGCGTCATTTTGTTTCCTTTCCATGTGCTTCTGCAGGAATAGTAGAGGAATAGTAGTCCATATGTTTTCATCGTCAGCTGAGTGTTCAGAATTTGCGAAGCGAAAGTATTCTTGTAAGTTCACACAATAGTACTGTTGAAAGCGTTCAATCATCGGTCTCATCCACACTATTTTCTGCATATTTTATATGTTGCCTATCTTAAGCTGCAAATGATCTGCACGATTTCTGGAGAATTTGCATAAGCGGTCACAGGAAATGTTTTGCTGAAGTGCATGTGTTGCTCTTTTCCAACATTTTACTGCTCGTTTGTGACGTTTGCATAACATGCCTAGTGGGCACAGTTTTCAAAAAACATCCTTTCCTACTGAACGATTTAAGAAGCGCCTTTGCTATAAAATTCGGCAATCGCTTATGCATATATTTGTTGATATTACCTCTCCTCGCCCATTTGACGAATTGATGCAATGATACGGCTACTATCTATCCTTTCTGCGGTGAGATCAAGACAGCGATTTGTAGTTAAAAACGCAACTGCGATGGGTCTTAGTCGTTGGAAACGATGGTATTTCAGCGTAAGAATGTCACAAGAAAATCGCTCCGCCTATGTGCTTATTTTATTTCGACTGTCAAAACAATAATGTTGTTAAAAGATGCTCGTTCAGGCTATAAACTTGGAGCAGAGAGTAATCAACGACCGAGTCTGTTCTGCGTTGGGTCGCAACGTGGATCTACAGTATCTAAATTTGACCATGTGTCAAGGATTGTCGCCGGATGGAATAAAGGCCATACTGCAAGGCTGCCGGAGGTATTGTTTTTATATATGGCCTATGAGACGGTTATAAAAGAACCAAAGTACGCAGTATGTCTTTTTTATGTTATCAGCTCTAAGTTCTGCGACACTCGTCTTCCACGCTTTGGGCCCCTTTAGAGAGTTAAAAGTGCCTCTTAAAGGCTCAATTTAGTTCTTTTCAACGATATATAAGCCATTGTGGGGTGGAATTTACATATGTGGTATAGATCATTGCCCTCTTGATATATGTGCGTGGGAACATATTTGTGTATGGATATGTTTATACTAAACATTGCGTGTGCACGCACAAATATGCATATATCCTCATATATACATATGTATATGCACATACTAACAATATAAAACTGATATTTGCTGCGCTGTTCAAAATTTTTATCGCTGAGAAAGATGATTGAGGGCTGTCGGAAATTTTTTATGTGGATTAGAATTAAATGCGCGGTACGTTTTATAGATATTTATTTCTTACCTGAATGTGTTGAACTGAAGTTGTATTCCAATTTGGCAGTACGGATTATTGGAGTTGGGGGAGAGGAAGATATCAAAGTTTTACTGTTGTTCCCGTCTCTGCAGTGAGATTGGAAAAGACACTTCAGGTTGCTGGAAGTGAATATGGCATGGACTAATATGGACGCTGAACATGTAGAAGTTGCTATACGGTTCATGCCTCGTGGTGTTCGCCGTTTAAACCTGTCGGGTATTCGAGAAAAGAATTGCCTCAATGATGAAGGTGAGATGTGTTCTGGAATATTAGAATGCAGTCTTCATCGCTGTAACGGCGCTTTTAGTGAGCTCATATATTTTGTTTTAAGAGGACTGTGCCAGTTGGCGCCTGTTTAAAGATGTGCTGAAAAGAGAATAATGATGTAAAAGACGTTACTGTTTGATGAGCGATTGGTTCGCATCAAATTCGCATGTTGTGTTGTTGTTTCCTATACACTTTTGTATACTGCATGCGGACATTATTATTATTATTATTATTA
>JAARMF010001742.1:6796-19507 GCA_022844705.1 Toxascaris leonina
ACATATATATATATATATATATATATGACTGGAGCAGCATTAGCTAATAAGATTCATCTTGGGTGTATTACGTTGAATATGCATATCGGCAGAACGCTTTTTCATTGATGTTCTTCTGTATTCATCTGAACAGCTTTCTGCTTTTTTTTTTCCGCCGAAACAACAACTGAGTGAAAAACAGCACATCCATATGTAGTGAAGATTAGCTACCTTATGTTGCATCTCTTTTGCATTTTATGAATGCTTATTTATTGCGTTTCTAATGCTTTGCTTTATGTTTTAGGTGAATTATTGTCGATGATCGTGTAATGGCTATGAATGATGATATTGTGGAATAAGCATTGTCTGATGTATTGTTATTTTGTCTGATGTCTGATGTCTGATGTCTGATTTCTGATGCTTAATGTCTGATGTCTGAAGTTGAGGAAATTGTTTGTTGTGTCGGTTACAAAGAATATTAGCATCAAACATTAAGCATCGTTTCGTTATGCATATAACGTTGCAACTATTTTCTGCTCAATATAAAGCGTGAACTATGAACGATAAAATGTATGGAAAATAAAAACGTTTCTTCTTTGATGTTTTTCAAATATGATCGAATAGTGTGAGCGGATCATTTCCTTTTTTAATATATTTCTATATTTCTATGAAAAAGGCGAATTATTTATTCTTTATTCCCGGTAAATTTAATTATTTATATATTTATTATTTGTCAGATTATTTATTCATATAATTTCCATAATTCATCTCTTCAAAAAAATTGTAGTCATTCAAGCATAATAGTCGATGTAGTCTGTGAGAACTGAATCATTGAAGAGTTGATGCTATATATATGATGGTTTTTTGAGAAAAAAAGAGGATGATGCTTCCTTGCTCATAATGCTTGAATGACTGAAACAGCATTAGCTCATAAATTTAATTCCAAAACGCCACCAAGTATTTCGATTACGACCTTTTCCAATTAATTAGCATTAATTAATAATGAATTCAAAGTGAAATGAGGTCATCCAGGTGTAAATATTTTCCAAAGGTATCAGAAAAGTTGAGGTCATGAAGTGATTTGCTAGCGGAAATGATGATGCAAGTACGACGCTTTCCGTATTTCTTTCACGCAATCAAATGCAAACAATCGCATACAGTAGTTTCCGGATTCATGCAGTACACCAAAACACAACAAGCTCGGTTGGAGAGCGTGTGGAGCTTTACTTCAGGCCTTTAAGTTCGCTTTATCTGAGCCAATTTTCCTTCTCCTTCAGAAATTCTTCAGAAGATTTCCTTTTCTTGTAGAGAAAAATGGTAAAGGCAACTTCCTTCCCATTTATAAGTACATTATGGTGGCTTTCAATCATTCAATCATTCAATAGCTTTCCCCCACCCTTTCTTCCTTCTCAAATCGTTCACCCGTTAATCACCCTCTAAGAGATCGGATAGGTGGAGGTATTTTCTCAAATAAAGTTCTCCTAACGCTTGAAATAGGTTTTATTTGTTGATGTGACGAACGTGATGAACATTTTCGGTATTCAAAATGCCGAACTTCATTGTTAATACTTAGAAAACCGTGCTATTGCATATGAATATTAAGCACTGAAATTGGATGGCACTATTCAGCTTAGATCCTCTTTTACCTAGGACATGAAATCAGCTAGCCTTCAAACAATGCACTTCAACTTCCTCCCCCCTCCCTCCTTCCCTCTCCCCTTCCCCCTTCCCTCTGCCACAGTCGACATGGCACTCAACCATCTCATATTGCTTATTGCATGATACTTCCTATCACGTAATGGATACCACGGGAAACGGCGAGTTATATTTCGAGAGCATAAGTGAGAATATAGATGACGAGAATATAAGGCGGAACAGCGTTAAGGTGTTAGAATGAAAGCCGCAGGTGCTCACATTGTGAGACACTCGAACGTTGAGCCCGCAAAGAGTGGACGTGTGCGCAACAACAACACTTCAGAAAAATTTTTTTGCATTCATCATAAAAAGAGAGCCGCCAGAAATGAGTGTCGAAACGATGAGAATATGGTGAGAAAGGTCGAGCTAAGGTAAATGCATCGCTGAGAAGGGTCGAGCTAAGGTAAATGCATAGAAATTCCTCAAAGGTGTG
The DNA here is from genome assembly GCA_022844705.1 of Toxascaris leonina. Classification (NCBI taxonomy): domain Eukaryota; kingdom Metazoa; phylum Nematoda; class Chromadorea; order Rhabditida; family Ascarididae; genus Toxascaris; species Toxascaris leonina. The sequence continues at coordinate 8,904 of JAARMF010001742.1, forward strand.
AAAATTGGCTCCAATTGTCTATGGCGTTTTTTTTTTTTTTTTTTTTTTTTTTGCTGACTATGAAGAAAGTATGGTTGTTTTTCTAGAGGGTAACTGACGAGAATTGAGGCAATCTTTTCAAGCTTCATCTTATCAAGATACAGGCTAGTCGCCTAATCGAAGTGCTCCTTTTACTCGGTAGTTTAGCCGTTTTTTAAATTCTCAATCACTTTCATTTAAATAAACTGAATGTTTATTCAGCTTATAATATGCTTATACCACCTATATTTCTGTGGTTTATACCTGTTCGGCTTACCTTTATTGTATTTGTTTGCGGAGAGACTGTGCTCGCTACTTAGTTCAGCTCAGTAATGAAAATGTGAGCGACCAATAATTCATTCATCCGTTCGGTTGAAAGCAGAGAGTGTGAAATTATTTGCTTCATACATATTATGCGCCTTTCGACGAATGAACTATAATACGGCACCATATGCTAGTGTTGAACTGGCACAATGATCCAATCTCATACAAATTTGAATTCAATTCATTGCTTATATTAGAGGTAATATTAAAGGTAAGTAAAGGTAAGCGATGCATATCTCGCAGGTGAGGTGTGCATTCGAGAGAGGACAATGCCAGTTTGTTGCGTCGTAAAGGTGTTGTTCACAGGTGGGAATTTGAACTCGACAAGCGCAAAAGATGAAAGACATATTCGAGTAGGCGCTACGAGTGCACTTGATGACACACTGCTCGTTAGGGGATAGTGAACAATGCCACTCATTAAACGTTCCTCTTAGTATCGCATCTGAAAGGATAGGTCCGCCATTTGTGGGGAAGAGAGAGGGGATGCAATGTTAAATGAGCCGGATATTTTGCCTTTAATAACCCTATCGGATCCCTTTCATTTTATCATTAATTTGCTGCAATTATACGGATCACCTTTTCTTTACCTTTGTTTTTTGTTTTTTGACAAACCCACAGCAATCTCTTCTCGCAATTAAATAATAATTCTTTAAGTGCGCAAATCATCGTCATACACTTTTTTGGGGTTTGCCTTTGATGAAATACGGCATCAGTTGTGATCATCGGTAACACTTTCGCCGTCAAGGTATGGAATTCCTTATCGAATGAAGTCACAAAAGTGAAATCGTTCATCATCTTTAAGAATCAGATCACTTCCACAACTCCGGAACTACTCGGCTTTCAATCTTGAATAACGAGACAAATATCGCTCCTTAACTTCCTCTTCGCCTCTCTTCATAAATTCCCTTTTTCCTTTGTCTTCATTCCATTTGTTCTTTTATACTTACTATAAATACCTACTATCTAGCAGAACTACCAAATTCCACTCTTTGGCATCCTTCACGTTGTACTTTGTATATTAGATTTTCTTGTAAACTTGTACGCAAGTACGGCATCTTTATCATTCTTTTTCCATCTTTCACCATCCCCCTCCCCCCTAAATGGTTCACCCGTCAGCTGGTATATTCGCCCCAGTTCCATTCGAAAATAGAACTAAACTCCTCTCAGCAGTTAATCACATAGCTTGAAAGACGCTTCTATTACCTGTTTGTGACGTTCCTGTTACCTGTTTGTGTGTCACCATCATCATCATCATTACATATATGCATGAATTTTCGGCATTGACAGTAAATTACTTCCGAAGCCTATTCCATATCTTGATGCACTCAATGCTCGTTATCGTACTAAGGTTTTGTTAATGTACCGTAAGAAGATACCGTAATAACTGGGTTACTGTAAGAAGAGTTATATGGCTTGACTTGTGATTATAGCGTTACAATTTGTTCCCTATGGCATACCCCAATATTCCATTCGTCTAATGCGTGAAATTATTTCTGTAGTTAATTTTTCAAGTGAATTTTCTACAGTGAAGATATAGAAACGTAAAGAAAAGCGTAAATGTGCATTAATTGCTTTTCTTTCATAGCTTCATTTATATGAAAACAAAACACTTTAGCTCAGGTCCGACTATATTCAATAAGATGCCCTTGAGAATATTTTCAGTGATAAAATATTTTTCGCCATATTTTTTTTTCAATTTTTGTGACATTTCACTATTTTCATGACTCTGCCCACAAAAGATTGACAACTAATAAGGAGTAAATCCAATCTAAGCTGAGCATTACATCTCCTTTTCTATCTTCTTGCTTCGGAAGAGTTTATGATTTTCTCGTCAAAAAAAAAAAATATAAGAAAAACCGCTTCCTCCCTTTGTTGCACTTCGGGACTAAATAAGTCAAAAAATAAACAAACAAATAAATAAATAAATAGACGTCTCCAAGCTCTACGAATGGATAAGACTTTATTTCGAAAGTTTTTATGCAATATGTAGACACTCATATTTGTATTCCCGTCTGCTCTATACCCATTTTCGTGGTACATTTTCCCTTATATTTTTAAGCAGTAATTAAACGACAACATGACACATCCAATTTATAAGAGGCAAACGTACAAATGTAATGATGAAGTGCGCTATGTTGTACGAATATATATATATATATATATATATATATATATATATATATATATTTATGTTCATATAATTTGCATGAGGCCTGCTCGGCTGGCCAGCGGGGTGGCATCACTTATTGGTTACAACAATGCAAAACCACGGGCCTCAGTACCATAATGGAAGCGCATTGTGACCGGCATCGTCATCGACGCTCGATAGTCCGGTCAATCAAGTGAATCAAGTGAATTTGCATGAACTTGTTGGCCGAGTGCAGCAATACGACATTGCGGCATATCATGAAGATGCCTCGGCTATCGAATTACCAGACGCGGTCATCTTCATTGACAAGCAATGAAATCAATGAAACACATCATTGACAGGTTTCCGCCTTCCACATAACCACCTCACCACAACAGCACATCGTTCCGCCCTTCACTATGCGTAATGTATGCGGAAAGGATTTATAAGAGCAAAGGATCATGCCGCAACGTTCATGCATAGTAGGCAACATCATAGCCATTAGCGACGACAATTCTCCTCATCGAAATATTCGCCAAATATGATCCAACTCGTTTTCAATCAGCATTCATTTGATTTAGTTGATGACGGAAGGCATTTAACAAACAGACAAATATATGCTTCATATTCGATGCCTCAATCATGTCTATGCTATTTAAGATTTAATGCCAAAGAGTACAAAATATAACCCCCCCCCCCATATGGTAGTAAGTGTAAAACAAGTATAGATATGAAAAGTTCTGAGGGAATGATTATTTAGATAACAAAACGAAGAGGTTGAGTGATATATCATCCGAGTTTACATTGGAAAATAATCATCAATCCCCTTCCTCATTCCAGTGTTGCGAGTTGATCCCTAAATAGGGAATCATTCAATTTGCGATAAGGTGATATTGCCTCTAAGCATAAAAAATCTCCACTATTAAGCGAAATAGGCGAATTTTTTGCTCATATATTCAACGAGAAAACAAATAAAATACAAATGCAATTGGCCATGAAAATGAAATGTGTTATGTGGTATAAATATAGCAATTAGTTGTATTATATAACATAAATCTCAAATGAGTTAAACTTTTGTGTAAAGCTCATAGCGATGGAATTTCTGTGCACTAATGAACACAGAATAATGAATATAGGTGAAGGAATGAAAATGAAAGAGAAAGGAAGTGAAAATTTTCTGCAGAAAAGAAACCATAGAATGGAGACCACTAAATGGAGATGAGAAAGAAACTGAAGGAACATAACCTACAACTTGTTGAAATCATCTCCAAAATATCATTTAAAAAATGCTCTCTAATTGCAAAAAGCATGATAATAAATTCATTCTTGTATTATTAACCTGGCGCAACTGTCCACTATAAGTGAATAGCACAAACGAAATGTAACGCTGCAGTATTTACGCAAACGACGTTTGCCATCATCAGCAGCTTTGTTTTTGAGTATTGTCGTTGTCTTTGACGCTCCACCGAGGCTGCTAATCCGGCCCACTCGAGTTTGCCCTACCTTTCTTATGAGTGTAGTGTCGGCAAAAAAAAAAACGAAGTGACATACATATTAAGCTTTTTCTCACAAAAGCTCTCTAATTCATCTATTTGTTAGAGTCGTTCAAATTTTTTATTTATTCTCATTAAAAGCAAGCAAATTCCGCTAAGTGAATTTTTCTTTTTTTAGAAAAAAAGGCGTATATTTGTGCATCGATGTTTCCGTCATAGGAAAATAGCGGCATACTGCAAAACTCTGTTGGTCTCATAGAGTCGAGTTACATGGATTTAGTTGCATCGATGTTTGAGTTCTTTCGAGTCTCATAGAATTACCGATAGAGGGAATAACACCAATGAAAGATGTAATACACAAATAAAATGAACCTCTCAAGTAATTTGTTCGTTTCGTCAAGAAATTACAGTTTTTTCAAACAAGGCGCATAAAAATCAATAAAATTTAAAGCAACTAGTAGAATCATTTAAAATACCTCCGTTAAATAGCAATTTCAACCTATGTTATCCTGAAAACGAGATCCAGTTCGACCTATATTAACCGGAAAATGGAACCTAATTCGACCTATATTATCCGGAGTATGCAACCTAGTTCGACCTCTTTTATCCGGAAAATGAAACCTAATTCAATCTGTATTATCCGGAAAATGAAACCTAATTCGGCCTGTTTTATCCGGAAAATGAAACCTGACTCAACCTGGATTATCCGGAAAATGAAACCTACTTCCCCGCTTACGAAACCTTAAGCATGATCAGGTGGAAAAAAAAATTTGCCGCCGACCTAGAGTGGAACGAGTGTTTACCGTTATTTGGCGTTTGTTTACTTTTGGTGGCACAGCTAAATGATGTTACATAACTGATGATGACCTTATAGGTTGGTTAGTGTACATGTGTAGTTAGTAAGATGATTCAAGCTGATCACCACCATACGATACAAGAATTTCTGTAGGAATTCTTTCTTCTTCATCGATTAGAAAATGAGCCGTAGTCGTTCCGCTATCGGATCGTTCCGCTATCGGATCGTTCCGCTATCGGACCGCTCCGCTAACGCATCGTTCAGCGAGTCAACGCCTTATTCGATCAGTCAAAACATCAAGAACACACTGGAATACCTAGAAACCTATCGATGATAACATATCCTTGACGACACTGTTGTTTCTCAGGCGCATAATACTAATAATATGTATTACGTTGTTTGTTGTTATAAACCTTGGGATGCGCCGAATCAGATACAGATGTTTTTACTGACTTTTCGGCTCATTGAGCCATAATCATAGTAACAACCCTATAATACACCACATTATATATATAGACATCTATACATACATATATACCCATATGATGATGATAATATATGTTCATAAGTTGTCCTTAAAGTTTACATTCTTATATGAAACTATATAATAGTAGAAAATAACAACAACAAGAAGAAAAAAAGAAAATCTATGCCCTATATACGCTGAAAATTGCAACAAAATCCTTCGAGTGGATTAACGACGCTTTTGGATTATTGCATTTTGACGTGCTGAGTAAATATTACATCACACGACTTTCATATCTTCGCGTTCATGTAACAACTAATCGAAAATAATGCTTATAGGGTCATATATCTTCAAATATGTTCACTCAAATATGCCAACAGCTAAGTGAATTTCATTTCAAAGAATTAAATAATCACTAGCTAGCTCACTGATATAATTGAATTCATACGATAAGCAGCAGTAGTATTTCTTCGACAGCAATCACATCACAGCAAAATAGGCGTTAAATCCTATCAATTAGATGTTGGTGAATATGATTTTCGGATGTGATGCTTGCTGCAAAGGAAGGAATGCATCCTTTATCATTCATTTCTCTACGCAAATTGATTTGCGCTTACAACTATCTGCCACTAACCATTTGAGAGATACGATGGACTTCAGCAAATTTACAGCTTAAGGATGACTCTAGCAAGTGCTAAAGCTCAGCTTCCAATCCAAAAATATTCCATCGGAATGCAGAAGACTGCAATATGATTCCAGGCAGTGGATCGATAAGTAAATTGTGGTTTAACGTTCTATCCACCTGATCAAATTATATGAATATAGATGAAACAGAAAATTGGTGATGCCTTTTGAGCGTTCCGCCTATTTCTTTGCTATGCCAATATTTCTTCACTTTTTGTGACTCCTTGCTATCAGTTGTTATCCATTCGGGATCACAGCATTCGACCACTTCGATAAGATCTTTCTGAAGGATTTCCTCTTCCGGCAATAGATGTGTTCCTATAATAAACGTGAATTTACTCTTGGCTCCATCGGTGATTGGCATTTACGGGTAGAGTCGTCGAGGACCTTTCCTGAAAGTGGTTAAGATGACTCCACCGGATGGGTTCTTCCAGCTCGCTGTGACGTGAATCTTTTTTTCAACTCCGCATATTCTATAATTTTGACCGCATAACTGAAATGATCGTAGAAAATGTCATCAAGTGCACCACTAATAGTGAGTGCGTACTAGGCATCAATTCTCTAAAATTTTTTTCATTTGTTAAAAATTACATGCACTTTCCCATGTTCGAGTAAAATCTCTATGGTTTCATTCCTAATCGAGGTAGAGCCCGAGATTTATGTAAAAGGTAGAGCTAAAAGTTCGTGTCGAAGATAGAGATCGAGGTCTATTTCGAAGGAAGAACTCGAGCTTTATCTCGTAGGCCATCCCAACTAATTTAATACCTATGGCCTGTTCAGTTACCTTTCCATTCAAATCCGTGTGACTACACTCTTCATAGAACTTAGCATAAAGCCCATTGCTTTCAGCCTCAACAGGTATGTCGTTCATAAACCAACTACAATATTAGTTCCATTGCACTATACTCTCAACAAATCAGCAAAAACCGCATTGAAAAGCTTCAATGATAGCTTTACCTCGTTGAAGAGCTAAATTTTGAGGAACATGCTACTCAAGGCGTGCAGCTTCCTGTGTTAGCTCGACAATTGAGGTGAAGCTTCAACAGATACATCAAGAACACCGATTTGTCCGCCCATCGTAGACGACGCCAGTAGCTTTTCCGCTGTTCCACCCAAACTGATAGTTCTTTCATCACCGCTAATCCACCGACACAACCCTATACTTTAGCCAAACGGAGTCGAATTATTAGCTGTTAGAGCTATTTACTGCTTATTCAGTGCCTCATACATTCTTGCAAGAATCCGCCTAAATACCATCGGAACCTATTAGGCGTAATTTCTATAAACCACAAATGTATTCATCATATTCTAAATTCTTGAGCCACCAGGACCCCCTCCCCCTACCCACCCCCTCTCCTATCATAACAAATCTACTGAACGGTAATCTATGGCACCATCCCAACTTCAGCTTCAGCATGCGAATGATTTCTTTTGGCCAAAGTCAATTGCCTTACATGATTATCTTTGAAAGAGACACAACTACATTGGTCATAGCTTTCTTCGGGCGATACAAATGTATCCTCGATTGCTTCCCGAGAGCTCCATCGTTTCGTTGAGGTGTATTCTTGAATGATCACCTAGAACCTCACTATCGATCTCATACTATTCAACCCTATTTTTTGGTATTAAATGCTTTTGATATTAGCCTACAAGGAGAGTTATTTTTGAAAAAAAAAAAAGATTTTCTATGAAATTTCTTCAGCTTAAACGAAATTTCTCTTCCGCTTCTTGTCATTTTGAATAACCATAAGATATATTATTTCGATGATCCTTTTAATAGCCCACTACCACCTAATATCAATGATTGCTGAGATTCGCTTATTGATTGCTCATCACATCTCCCTTATTCACATCTCTCCAGTGCAATAACCAAACGTGACAATACTTTTTTTCCAAACGTTTTTAAGCACAAATATGTAAGGTAGTTCGATATATCTTACGGACTCTTGAACTTACTACCTATAAAGAGGGAACCACTGGGGGAGAGCATGGGGAATAGGGGAGTTACAGGCGACGGTGATGCATAATGCAAATCTATGATGATCTTCTACCATTCAGTTTCATTGCTAAACAAATGCGTATATGAAAGTATAACATAACAACATATTTCATACCGTAAAGGCACGAATATAACAACAGCAACAACAACATTGAATATCCTTACATCGGATTACTCTGCATGCCTAAACCAATTTGAAGAAAATCTATCGAAACTTCGCAATGAATAAATAAATGACTCCATTTTATAAACGAATTAAATGCAATGAAAAAACTCGAACACTACAAATACGCCCCTCTCTACCTTTCCCCACCCCCCAACCCCCCTCCCTCATACTATCCAGTCGCTTAGCTGGTTATCATCTTAACGACGAATTCATCCTGAACCTCTTTGTCTTCAGAACTTAAGTCCCACATTTCTTTGTTTTTGTTTTCCCTTAGAATAAACCCCCTTTTTGTCGATTCTTCAATTTAAGAGTCAAAATAAAACTTCAATAGAGTACGTACCACTAAATCTCCTCGACATTTTCAAAGGACCCTCAATAAGGCGGAAAACCGAACGAATCCATATTAAATACAATTAAATCATAATGCTTTACTCTTTACCCCATCCCAATTCTTACAAAAAACCAATTCCAGCATAACTCTTATCGAAACGCTAAATCTCGCATATTCATGATAACTGAATTCCGGATAATTCCCATTAAAATTAATAAAAAAAACTGAATATTCTGGATAATCTGATGGGCCAACCAATATTGATAGGTAAAACGATCGTCGTTTTCAAATTACTTATCTCGTCGGAAACCAATTTCGCCACTCACTCTAAATTCTACAGCTTCATTAGCTAGTCACAGCAAAAGGAAACTATGGCAGTGCAATAATATGCAACAACAAAAAACAATTATAAAAATAGTTAGGAATATTATAAAAACTAACAATATACTATATGAATATCTATACGAAAACTGACTTATTGAAAGAGACCATATCACATATATATAATGACTTATCAGATACTGCAGTATAACCACAACACTGAAAGCGATAGCGATACCCATCGCATCAATAAATGCCTTTTTTTTATCAAAGATATGAAATGGATAACGATAATTCATATCCCCATACTTCGACCTTCCACGAATAGGCTATATATTTGAGCAAAATTGGCCAGTACTTTGGCCAAATTGGCCAATTTGAGCAAAAAATACTTGAAGAGAATTTTGTTCGATCTAGAGTCATTCTTTACATTTCTCCACTCATACATTTCTGAAAGATGAAATTCGTTAATAACTAAAAATTGAAAAACTGCAAATTTTCCAAAATAAATCAAAAGAATTGTGGAGGAGGAAAAAAAAGAATAAAAGGAATTTATGAAAACGCATAACTATAAGAAAAGCCGAAATCGATATGCCTCTATCCTATAACACTCTACTCTTTCCTGTTTGTAATGACCTTGAGTAGTTACCTCAGGAACCTACCCTGAACAACTACTTTTGAGCCCCAAGGCAGTGCAGCTTTTAGACCCAAAACCACCTGTCACCTCCCCAACTCTCCTCCCATCCCCCCCCCCCCCCCTCCCAGAAAAAGCTGCCTTTGTAAGCAATTGATCCATAAAGCTCATCCAATCCAACTGCCCCATATGATCGACCAAATATCACCAACAAAGGACCTCATATCTCAACCAAATCGGACTGCTACTGCCAAAAGAATATCCTCGATTCCATTCCATCATCAACAACACTGCCTTTCCTCTTTCTTCTTCTTCCCTAAACTCCCTCTTCTTGTACATCGAAAGGTCGAATTTAACAACATAATAACCTCCACTTCATTAAATGAGCTGTTAACATAGCAGCAATGTACGTAAACACTTCATAAGAGCACTATCCTTATGTGGCGCTGCAACCAATGACCACTCGTTATTTGCAAAAATACATTTACAGAGTTATCGAATTAATCTGTGAGGTGAAGGATGGCCAAGACATTCCTATGTATTGCGTTGAGCATGGCCAAGACATTCCTATCCATGGAGTGGAGGATGGCCAAGACATTCTTATCCATGGGATGAACGATGGCCAAGACAATCCTACCCATGGGGTGAAGGATGGCCAAGACATTCCTACCTATGGGGTGAAGGATGGCCAAGACATTCTTATCCATGGGGTGAAGGATGGCCAAGACATTCCTATCGATGGGTAGAAGAAGGCCAAGATATTCATCAAAGACGGATCATAACAGCACAATAGCCTACTTTACACTAACAAATACCTCCAATAGATCTTAGTCAGCAGAATTCGTCGACTCTTCACTACTTTTATTCTCAGAGACTTTCTCGACCTCCGATTTCTCGGCTTTCTTTTCTGTTTCTTCATCGTCATCACTCTTACCTGAAACAAAATTGGACTGACAACAGAAGAGACAATTCGAATGAAGTGAAAACGAATACAAATCTTCAACAATAATTTATTATAAAAAATATATATAATCTGTGGAAAATTGGGGCAAATTTGGAGCATTTATGGCCATTCTATCAGCATATGCCATCGTTTGATGATAAGTGCCTTTAGGTGACACTGAGTAAAATGATAGTAACAATACGGTTACCTTACCTTTTTAGCTAACATTTTGAACTTCGAAACCCAATAGAGAAATAAACATCGACCGTCTCCTAATTAAACATCGACAGGAGCATCCATA
>JAARMF010001743.1:16855-31769 GCA_022844705.1 Toxascaris leonina
AAAAAAAGAATCGAAACTTCTATCTCAAATAATCTTTAATCGCCAGCTATATCGTCTTGGTCAATTAGAGGTAGAATCACTTTTTGATTTATGGCCGTTTAGCTATTTCCGGTCAAAGATATAGCGATTATTGAAAAAACTCTCAAATTTATTAACATTACTGATCTTTACGATATGCCGGTATGCAGCATGCAGGTAGTTGGTGCCATGGAGGGTCGTTCTGCTCTTCCTACGAGTTACTTTAGATGATCACTTTTAATGGTGTTAACGTACATACACCACTTCATAGTTTATTGCTTTTAAATGTTTGAGGTATATTATATGATTATATTCATGTCCCGAATGACTTTACTCTTTTTTTTTCTCGTCATGATTTGAAGGGTGATACACAGAATTTATGGGGAAAAATACTGAAAGTATTACGATTCGATGAGGTATATGACGCCGGATGCAGAATTCTTTGAGATCGATGGATTTCGAGATCGATGGACAACGATACGGCGATTTTCGAGATTGACAATACAATATGCTAGATAAGTAAGCATGATAAGCGCCTTCATAATTTTGTATACTCTACCGACTACTGTTGTAACATTTATTTCAAATAGTCATCTCGTTAGCTGCGATTGTGGCGTATAATAAAAAATATGCTATTGACGAGACGAAGGGAGGGGGGGGGGGAGCGGAGGGGAGAGAGAGGGGTCGGCAATTTCCTCTTATGCTATAACTCGTATATGGCACATTGCACAGCAGTATTGAGCCAATTTTTCAGTTGCTTTGCGTATAACCTATCGAAGACCTAACATTCGAAGTCGTTGATCAGCTTGCTGTCGTTGCTTATCGAAGAAACTCTTTAAAGAGAAGAAAAAGCTATCCACAAATTCAGCAACATGATGAGTTTTGAAGCCATAAACTTCTTTTAAAATTAAAGCGGAGTATATCTTCGACAAGTCTATCCTCTTGCACCTTATAAGCGAAATGATTGCCCTAGTTTTCAATTCTTTATAGCTATCTATAGCTTGTAGGAGAGTAAACAATAACGATGATATTGCCTCAATGGAAATATCGCCCTAAACAACATGCCAGATGCAATATTATTGCTGTTTAATGGCTAAGATTCTCAAATATAAATGATAATAATAATAATTTCTATTATATATATTATATGAATCTATAGAGGTGAAATATTCCGATATCCGAGAAATATTCTCTTTCATAGCTATATCACTCATAAGAAAATAAGCTTTAGCACATATCAGCAATCAGCGGAAAATATTCAGTTGAGAATGTAAAGCTAAAAAAAGTTGAACGAAGAGGATGTGATGCAAAGCCACTGGATATGAATATGAACGCAGAAAGAAATTGACGATATGTTATGCTCAGAGTTCTCAAATTTCAAATGAACCTTTTGCTACAATATATGTAGATCGAGGCATAAACAAGTATCACATAGTGTACTTGAGTTCGACGTGTTGATCAAAGCTTTGGACTCAATATTAAGTGGAATTCAGTTAGTCGTATCTCAAGATTCTCGACTTCTAATCCATCGTTTCGATCTTTGTAATTCGTTTATTTTTGAGGCGTTTCTCGAGAAAATTTTCCAAAATATTTGACGAAAATATTGGTAATATACCTCTCAGGACGAAGAGTGCTATTAATGAGTGGTAAAGCGTCGTAAGCCATGATTTTCACCTCTCTTTATTTTCGAGCTAAACGTTGGATGGTATAGGGTTTACGACGTCGGTAGCACACCATGGCAACATTTCCGGTGATTGGCAGCTATATACGCAATCAATTTATTGCTGTTGAAATGCTCTTTCGCCACTTTATAGGATCTTCGATGTAAATGTTGATATTATCGGCATATAGTTGAGTGTTTTAGGTATTCGATAAAGCTTCCATTAGCTGTGAATGCAAAAGCTAAAAAGAACAATAGAGTCGAATTGAAAAGGAAATGAATTCGAAATATTTCATAAATTATAATTCAATCGCAAAGATTTATCAATTATTTTTGTCTATTGTAGAAAGATTCCTCTAAGAGTTTATCAATCGAGAATATGAGTCAATTTTAATAGTTAATATTTACGAAAATTCGCATAAATACAATCGTCGATGTTGTGCATCAAATATTTATCGTGAAAATTATCTATATGATGAGCGATTTTCTTGGATCAAATCGACATATGTGATATTTATGAGTAAATTCAGTGGAATTTCAAGCTTACTTTCTTTTAGTCACTCGAGAGGCACCAATACACCATTTATTCGGCAAATTATCATCTCAAAGGTGGTGAGTACAACCTGAATTGGTACTACCAAACATTTTGGAACAAGCTCTCCAAGAGCCATCATGTTGGAGAGCTTATTTTGGAGTTGATGAGGATCTATTTGGGCGATTTAGGAAAGAGATCGACAAGCAAGCACGTGGTAAAGCATCAAATGCCTTTAATTCATTACAACTGAGGAAGTTAAAATCACAGGTGGCATTGTCACCTTAAAGAGAAGGTGCTTACTGAATTATTTATCTTTAATTTAATCAACAAGTCGTTGATTACGAACGAATGCCTCTTCATATTGCGCGCATTTCCGCTTAAATGAAGTTGTAAAGTCACGTCAAGGTTAGGGCTCAGACTCGTCTCCTTCCCATCCGATACTGACGGGTCGATTCACCGTTGTTGCGCTTAAGCGACGAATTCGGATTTGCTCCACTGCTCTCCTTCTGATGAGGGTGATGGTCGGAATGGTTCAGCAGAGCGGAGCACGAGAGTCGAATCGGAGTCCCATTATAACTGACTGCGCAGTAGTAAATCCAAAATGATGAATGCCTCTGAATTGCTTCACAATAATTCTAGCTTCACCGCTCCTTTCTTTCCCCTCCGCCTCACTAGCTTAAAACATTGGAATAATATTATCATCCAACAATCTTTCTCTGTCACCATCATTGTGCAAACACACTTTCTAATATAGAAGGCAATTTCTTTGAAGACTTTCTTACAGAAAACGGCATTCAAAACATTGCCACCGAAATCTCTACATAATAAATAAATTATCCAATAGGCGTAATACTAATGATTCGCATAAAACGTTTTGGTACGATGATTACATTTCTCAAAGTTCATGAGAATGCTTATCTTCCAATAAAGCGGATAAATATAAATATAAATATAAATATAAATATAAATATAAATATAAATATAAATATAAATGTAAACATAAATACAAATATAAATATATAATGCGATAAAAGACAGTGGGTATTATATATAAAAAGAAAAATAAAAGCGAAATGGAGTGAAAAGGAAAAGTGAGAGGAATGCTAAGCGGAATTCCAATAGGATAATACTTCGGATTTTTTCGACAGCATTGGCAGCTCAATTCTAGCAAGGAATATTTAGAACGAGCTAACTGAAGAATAGCCAAGGTTATAAGGCAGGTTAAGGTGGACGCAAGAAATTTAGTCCTTATCGTTGACCAACAACTGACATATCCGTATTTTAACATAGTATCAAGACAATGACGTCGCCAGCAGGCCGGCCACCAGGCGATGTACTACTGGCCACAGCAATATGGAAAGCAAGAACGCGGCAGACTGCCAACAAGATGGGGTTTCGATTTCTACATGGCACTGCTAGGACGCGGCGGGTTCAGGATCGAGAAAGATGGAAAAATTGCCAGCTGCATCGATGGAGACAACGACGAAATCGATGAAATCACAGCTGTTCAATGTGATCAATGTGATCAAGATAATGATCTACCACTGTCTATAAACTTCGTGCTACATGATCACTTTCTGAAGTACAAACCATTTTGTTATTCAATAGCTATGCGATATCAAAGCTTAGGCTGTTCATTACCATGACAACGACTATGCATAGAAATGAACTATTACTCTATAACTTTATATTAGGTACCTTAGAAGTCGATATCAGTGCGCTGTCTTGCTAGAGTAGACACTTCCGCTATGAAATCGCACAATCGTTCATGCGATTGTAGCCTAGAGATTGCACGCTACCCACTGGCTAGGTAGACAATGACGTATGCCTTTCGCCATCTGTTTCACCTGGCCCTAGAGGTCAAATAAAGGGTGCTTTTATGAGTCTTAGTCCTAGTCTAATATCTCTGGCCAGAGATGGGCAATACTGTCCAGTTAGACTGCTCAACCCCCTCCCCTCCCCCCCCCGCCACCCCCCCCTCCTCGCGCCCACGACAAATTCCTCACTTAGCGGACCTTCAACGAATGTTACGAATATTACTCTCTAAATGAATGCTATATTATGAGATTACAATCATGTATGAGAGGAAAAAAAGTGGAAGAAAATGGAACACCTCAAAGAATGACACTAATAGAGTAAAGTTAAATCATTTTGCAAATAATGGCCTGCGAGAATTGCTAAGGCAATTGCACAACGAAAAGCAATATAATTGCTTTTGCGACCCATGACCTTACTAGAAGTACCAACTGTAAAAGCTATTAAACTGATAAGGTGATAGATAATGGAAGGGTAGGGGGAGAGGGTGGGCTGGGGGGGGGGGGGGGGGAGGACGCGATAGGAACGCTAGGACATATCTGCTTAATTTTCTTGAATGGCCTACAGGATGAGTGAGATTTGTGATGCGAACGAAACGAAAATTTTGCCTACTGCCCTATATTGGTAAAATAAATAAATAAATAAATAAATAAATAAATAAACTAACTAAATAAATAAATAAATATTTATACGTCACTTAAAAAAAGTTTCTCGGCTATACTGAAGGTCAAAAAACACCTGAAAATATCTTTATAACAGAAGAAAACCCGAGTAGATTAAACACCGATTTTACGGCACAATGCAGTGCCCGATTGAGAAGAAAACTGCAGACATCAACAGACTATAGAGAAGACTCCGTCTTTCGAGGCTTCGTATCATAGTAAATATTTCAGGAACGGCACGGGATTGATGTTGGAAACATAAGGACCAGGTAGGTATCAGTGCAATTTTTTAAGGTTGCAAACAAATAAACCTCATCGATGGTAAGATAACCTCCCATCATTGGATATTTTTCTTTCTGGATATACATTAGAGGTTTAACGGGATGGGATGGGGGTGGGGGAGTAGGAGAGGTAGGGGGGAGGGGGGGGGGGGTGGGAAGGAAGAGATGGGGCAATAGAATATTTCACTTACAAATCATATTTGAATGAGTTCTCCTTGCTCATTGCTCAAGTTAGGCCTCAAAAATAAGTCTCACTATGCAGTGAAGCGTCGACCTAGAAGTTTGTCGGCGCCGAAATGTCCTTTAAACAAAAGTGGCGGCGCCAAAGTCGTTCGCCACAAGATTGTCGCAGTACCGAAAATAGTTTAGGAGCCGAAACCTTCTCATTCCATGGGGTGACATCGGCGCAATCAAAGTTTCTTTTCCAGCATAAACTAACAACTGAAATAAAATTGGTGTTAGGTGATCATTCGATAGTTCGAATGCATCTTTCATCCCCCATTTGCTTTTATACTTCGCTACTCCAGGGTTACGAATAAAGGGACGGATGCACCTATATATCAGTGGCATGCAGTCACCAGAGTGTCCTAGAAAATATGTGCAGACACCTATAATAACGGCCGATGAGAGATTTCGTTAGATTTGTGCACAAAGCGATGCTGAAGTCTTCCAAAAATCTTTCAGTGTTCACTTTCCAGGGCTGTGCCAGAAATGCTAAACCCTTCCAGAAAGCCTTTGGTGTCCATCTTCCAGATTGTCTTCCAGAATCCTGCAATAAATGCTCAACTCTTCCAAATACATTCAAATTGCATGATGTTTTATTCGTGCACTTGTAAGTCTTTCATACTGGGCAACGTTTCGATGAAATCGTATCACGGCATATCTATGTATTTCTATCTGTTCGCTCTATTCAGCTTAAGAACCTCAGTAGGCAGAAGTGTGATATATGATGAGCATGATAAACATCAAACCCCGCTAATTGAGAACGTTGTCGTGGCGCGGGGAGTTTGAGCAGTCTAACTAGGGCGGTTTTGCCCATCTCTGGCCAGAGATATTAGACTGGGACTAAGACTCACAAAAACGCCCTTCATTAGATCTCCTGGAACAGGTGATCCAGATGGCACGAAAGGCACACGTCATGGTCTGTCTAACCAGCGAACAACATGTCATCCTTAATGCACAGTCGCATGATATGGTGCGAAATCTCATCGCCCAGTTGTACAGGAAGGATACAAGACCGCTTCCGACTCTAGCTATTTTTGCATTTTGTTTATGCGTACTGCACGAGAATTCTCCGGCTGAGTCGAGCCATCACCAAAGGAATGGTCGGAAGGTGACAATGTGTACATAAAAACTTGAAAACTTATATGAATATTGCTTTTCAATTATTTCGATCATTAAATATTTCGATACTCATTTGTATCATTTCAATTTGTATCGCAAAAACAACTCAATCTTTACTCGAACATTTCTATCAAAATGGATCGGTGCATATATATGTGAATGCGCAATTTCTTATCTATGTTGTTATTTACGAGGCTGCTCATCGATTAAATAAACAAAATGAAGCAAAAGTGGAATATTATGCTAATAGTTCTTCTATCATATATTTCCCACTTCCTTTCAAGCATAGAACGCCTTCTATTCATAGAATAACCAAAGAGGAAAAATTTATTCTAAACTTTTCCATCATTTTATGAGTAGATTGCCATAAATATAATCGACTTTTCGAGGATATTTTTTGTCAGTTTTCGCTCTTTTTTCCTCACATACAACTTCAATTATATTAATTTTCCCAACAATCCTATAGAGAATGGTACTGAGCAGATTTTTAGAACGCCTCGTGGTCAGTCTTGTGGCGATCCGTTGGGAAATCAGCTGGGCGTGGAACTCGGGTCTCTTCGCTTCACAGACGAGGGCACAACCGCTGAACTACCGACTCCCGGGTTTCTCTACGAGACATTTAATTATTTAGAGAATTAAATTTCTTTATAGATATGATGAAGCATTTATAATTGTGCATTTTTTCGAAGAGAGTTCAATACAAATGAAATCGATGCCTGAAATGACTTCTGATATACAAGCATAGACGGATTAGGCGATAGATAGCCAGTTTTATTCAGTAAATATTCAACGTCTACTTGTTAGGAAGCAATCAGCTATATGAAACCTGGCAGCAACTAAAAACAATGCTTCTTTACAACCCGCTAAGAAAGAGCTCAAAAAGAAGAAGAATCACCTTCAAACAGCAACCCTTTCGGCTAGACATTTACACTGAAATGCATGCTCCTCAATGTGTCAGCCGTTTATTTTCGATATTTTCAGGGTCGAAAATTTGCATACGCCAAACTTGACGGTTTCACTCACAATGAAGAAATCTGTAAACCTTTCAATGGCTAAAAGTCAGAAGGATAGGAAGCAAATTTCTAAAGGTAGCGGAGAAAAATTCATCCGCCTACCAACTTTATGCCTTTCATTTGGATCGATGCAATGGATTTCGACGTTGAAATCTACAAATTGGTAGATATATGCTCTCTTTGCAATTGGTGTTTATTTGTGAAAGTAAAGCACATTTTCGAAAATAATCAAAATAAAAATCTCCATATCCTGTTAGCGGAAGTAACTGTTGCTGAATGATTACCTGATAACATAAGTAGTCATTATTGGGATCGTATGTGCAAAGTACGATGAAAATCTCTACTGATAAAGCTTCACTGGAAACGTTTCGAAGAGAATTTAAATTCTCTTCATCGACTTAAAATCTCATTGTTGCCTTCGGCTTCTGATAGCTCTAATTAGGAGTGTCGTATTGAAATTAATATTCGATTGTTAGCACTATCCGAATAAAAGGATAACTCATATTCTAGGAAACGTGAGGAGGGCTTCTATTTGTCTCAGTATTTGTCTCGGCGAGATGTATCGGATAGTGATGCGGAAATATGCTCCATGCATGAGCAAATGCCCTGCAGCAAAAATGAACGATGCGTTCTACCTCATGCTACCGTGATAGATATGAAGCAAGCATAAAACTTGCTACTTACCGGGATAATGATAAAGTTACGATCATGCTTATCAATATATGCTTCAAAGATCCCTCCATTTTGGCCAATTCGTTCAAGGTGCCTCATCAGTGCATCTTGCCAAAAAAAGCTACAGCTTGCTTCTAATCTCAACTAATTGCACATTCATATGAATCCCTTATATGAGGTATTTCCGATCAGTTGCCGATGCAATATTAAATCTCTCGGAATTTTATAGAAAATTCCTCCTAGTCAAGCAGAATATCACTTGGTGTAAGTAAGCATCGTAGAGAGAGTCCCTTGAAGTTGACGAAGTTGTTTGTGAATGTATATGGGTGGATTGCGTCTGTGTGCCTATCTGTGTGTGTGTGTTGCTTGCCTCTTATCGGTGTGTATGGATTGTGTGTGGTATCGGTTGTTGGTGATGCATTCTCCAGTTGCCACAACGAGTGAAGTGGTGGTGCCGTTGCTGTGGTGCTGTTGTTGCCGCAACGTCGATCGTTGTCGATTTATTGCAAAGCAGTCAGTAAGATAGACGCATCGCATCACACAACTAAAACGCCTCTGCACTCAAGCTATATACCCCTCTAGTCTAGTTTCGTTGCTTCGTCTGCACTTCCACTAAAGCTTCTAACTACATCGCACACAATGCCAATGTGCATCGACCAAATGCGATCCATCGATCATTCATATCGTTGTGTCAACGACGATTCACTGAGAGAGAGTCTATTGTTGTCATTTGCTACGTATGTATCCTAATGTTAAATTCATTTTTTTTTAAAACGAAATTGATTGACCATTGAGGTGGTCATCTAGAAATTTAGTGACCAACAACTCAAAACTCGAACTTTTTCCATCTATTCTTATGTCCACTCAACATATCCACATAAATACATCACCATAAGTATATCACCATATAAATACTGTTGAAAAAAAAGTCGCATTTAAAAATTATACAAAATGATAGCATTTAATGCAGAGTAATTTATGACTAAGACAAGAAGGATAGTTGAAATCAAATCGGTAAGATTTTTTTCAATTCATCTACAAAGCTAAAAGTTGAAGCTTACAACATGCAATCATTAGCTGACCAGCTGAACTGCTCCATAGCTTGCCAAGCTTATAGCCTCGAAAACACAAAAAATGTGGCTGTCCACAAAGAATCCATCTCCGCAAAAAAAGAAAGAAACGATTAGAGGTCCTGATTTCATCTCATTTTATGAATAAAGCTTTCATCAGTTAGTAAATATTAACGAAAAGAGAATTGCTGCGAACATATATTACATAAAAAATATTCGGCTTTAATTCAACATTTCTTTAGATAATTAGCTGCATAACAAAGTGAAATGGTATAAGGTACAGTCGAAATGGTACGAGGTGCAGGTAAAGTGGTGTAGAATACAGTCAACATGGTATAAAGCACGGTTGAAGTGGTATAAGGCGCATGAACTAGTATAAGCTACTGGTAAACTAGTACAAGGTAGAGGTGAATTGGCGGAAGGTATAGGTAATGTGGTATAAGCTAGTGCACTGAGTATGCGATGGACGGCGATGAAATATGAACCTGAAAGAGGTGATGTGATATACGCTAAAGGTGAAATCGTATAAGATACAGCCGACGTGGTATAATGTACAGATAAGGTGGTATAGGATACAGTCGACGCGGTATAGGTTACAGGTAGGGCGGTATAGGATACGGCCCATGCGGCATAATGTACAGACAAGGTGGTATAGGATACAGTCGACGCGGTATAGGTTACAGGTAGGGCGGTATAGGATACGGCCCATGCGGCATAATGTACAGACAAGGTGGTATAGGATACAGTCGACGCGGTATAGGTTACAGGTAGGGCGGTATAGGATACGGCCCATGCGGCATAATGTACAGACAAGGTGGTATAGGATACAGTCGACGCGGTATAGGTTACAGGTAGGGCGGTATAGGATACGGCCCATGCGGCATAATGTACAGACAAGGTGGTATAGGATACAGTCGACGCGGTATAGGTTACAGGTAGGGCGGTATAGGATACGGCCCATGCGGCATAATGTACAGACAAGGTGGTATAGGATACAGTCGACGCGGTATAGGTTACAGGTAGGGCGGTATAGGATACGGCCCATGCGGCATAATGTACAGACAAGGTGGTATAGGATACAGTCGACGCGGTATAGGTTACAGGTAGGGCGGTATAGGATACGGCCCATGCGGCATAATGTACAGACAAGGTGGTATAGGATGCAGTCGACGCGGTATAAGGTACAGGTACAGTGGTACACGATACAGTCGATGCGGCATAAGGTACAGGTAAGGTGGCATAGGATAGTCGACGTGGCATAAGGTACATGCAAAATGGGACAAGATACAGCCGATGCGGCATGGGGTACAGGTAAAGCGGTACGGGACACGGCCGATGCGGTATAAGGTACAGGTAAAGTGGTATAAAATACAGTCGACGAGGTATAAGGTACAGGTGCAATGGTACATGAAACAATCGAAGTAAATCGATGTAAAGATTGTAAATTTTTACTGCAAGCGATCATATTGCCATTGTTTCATCACCCTCGAAATCCTCGAAATTGCGATGAAGCGTATTGTTGTGCGGCAATTGAATAGATATAATTCCAATTAAAATTCTCTTAAATTTACATAAATATTGGCCTTTTTTTCTTACAGTGATGGCATAAAGTACAAAGATCATTGAAGAGTTCACGAGATAAGTCAATAAAGAAAGTGCTGATGTGACAATCATCGAATCAAAAAGCATTCTTAATTGACAATCATTGAAAATAAAGTGTTAACTAAGTTGCTACTTGTTTTTTTTCATGCAAAAAAACATTCCCAAGATTAAGGAAGAGGCGGGGAGGGGAGATGGAGGGGCGAGAGATGGTGCAGTGGCGAAGGGTCGAGAGGTGGAGAGGGGGAGATGGGAAGAGATGGAATTTACGCAAAACACATATATACTCCAAGCTTAATATAGATCAGCACGAAGAAATTCCTCTAAGAAAGGCAATGATGAACTGAATTCCCAAATTCCTTACTGATAAAAGAGTGATTATATCACCGGAAATAAAGAGGTCAGAGTAACGAATTAGAACCTCTAAATAAACATAAGAATTTAATTGCGATTCTTCAATAAATCCATTTAATGGCTTATTTGCTAGCTTCATCTTAAGCTTACAAGAGATAAGTCATGGATGAGGATATTTATAAGTTGCCTGTCTTATGTATTTGACTCAATCACCATACGCTATAAAATATTCAACTTTCGAGATCTTTCATCATAGAATCACTCAAATATCCCTTATAGCTGAGAGCATTGCGATCAGCTTTTGAATCGAATAAGTTTTCAATGCGATTTTTAGCTATAGAAATAACGATGAATAAAATTGGAAAAAATTGGCGCATATGACCGAAAAATTTTATGAATCAAACTTTGCACTCTTCAATTTCATCATCAACGAATATCGGATGGGAGCTCAATTCATATTATTCTTGGAGGTTAGCTTACTAGTGAGTCAATTAAACGTCGATCGATGGAAATTTTGAACTCAGAGCAACCTTTATGATAAACAACAACAAAACATCAAAGATTTTTGCTGGAGATTTGTTTATTCTCTACACCGAATATATATATATATATATATATATATATATATATATATATTTATATATTTATATACTTATATTTATATAATCATCCCAATGACTTATATTTATATAATCATCCCAATGATATCTCAAGAGCGGAAAATTATTTCTTTTCCTTTTCGCATTCCAAAATTTCGCCCATCCTTCCGGTAGGCTCACTCAGCCAGGAAGCTCCCGGTTTCTTTTAGCTATTTACGAGTAATACAAGTCTCGGATTTATCAATAAAAAAAGTTGATCCAAATGTTGCCATCGACATTGGATGCAATCCTCTATTTTTTATAGGTGTCACTATAATGAATAAGCACTTAGGAATTTATTGCCGCATCAGGCGATATGCTTCTTTCTACAAAATAATTCCTCAGCTATTTAGATTCGTCGAAAGGATAGTTGGCTGATAAATTGTAAATAATATTTCTATCATTGATAATATTATGATATGATATGGGAGTTTGTCCTCAATTACTGCAATATTGGTTGAGTGGAGTGTTAAAGAATGAAATATGGCAAAATTGCAATTTTTACGAGAAATTTAATTTATTTCTAAGAGGAAATGCAATATATAGCCGAAGAGATCATTGCAATCATTTTAATTGAATGCACTAAAGATTTGTTGGCCTACTTAATACCGGCAAGATATCTACTTAATACCGGCAAAATACAGCTTGGATGCCGCGTTCAGAAGATGCCCTCGATCGACAAAGATGGAGGAAATATTGTGAGGACACTGATCGCGACGGAATTCGGGAATGAGCGAAGGAATGATGATGATGATGATGATGATGAAATATCTCAATTGAGAGTTTGTTTCTCATAGTGCTAAACGGAGGTGTGATATTGTTATCATCGGCCAAATCGCTTGCACCTGACCTCGTTATTGTTAGGTCATAGGTCACGTCATATTAGATCATCCTCAGCAAAGAATTATATAGATTTTCAATAAATCCTCTTCTTTAAGTATGACTCGTGAGTTTATTTATGATAGTCGATCGGAATTGATCAAACAATCAAATATATCAGAACGACCTTTGCCGAATCCGCACTATCCTGAGATCGGGTCCATAATTCTGTGATCGGAATACAGACCGAAGCATGGCACATCAAAATAGATGTTAGTAGTAGGATGAACTGTGTGTATATGATCAATGTTACTAGGCGGACAGTTGTGCAACGATCGATTTGAATGAATTAACATATGACTCGATATGAGACCATAGAAAGATGCCAAAGGTTAAATGTAATTAATGTCATCCAGAGATTTTGTTATTCAGAAATTTGCTCATCTAGAGTTTATTGCAATAGATATTATCAGGGGATTTTTGAAAGCACTGAATTTTACGACACTATTGATGGCAAGATGAAAAACGGTGGAATAGCGAAACAGTCTGCCAAGGATTTGTCTACTGAAGCAAGGAAAACACGCTGATCACCGACTTTTAAGGCCTCTTAGGTAACGTAAACGAAACCAGGTACTTATTGCATTTATTTATCTGCCTCACTTCTTGCGATATTCGAGATTATTGAGCAAGATCTCCGATCGCGACCATTCGAACCACGATAACTTGTTTATTTATTTATTTATTATTCATTTAATGTCTTATACAAAGAAAAGATTTATATAAATATAAATATATATATGAGAGGCAATTCAACGCTTCATTCACTAGGCAAAATTCAAGGACTTTATGCATAGCGTTTTAAGCTTTTAAGCTGCAACAGGAAATAAAATACAATTCAACTTTTTATGGCCTTTTGATGTGCTCTTCTATGATTTCTTAGAGGCTCCACTATTTCATTTTGGTATTGCTTCATTCGCGAATTATGGCCTTGACTTCCTTAACTTTTTCAAGCTGTGCTCTATGAATGAGCTGCTGCTTTTCAGGTGACCAGTTTTGACGTCTCGATCCACTCTAGTAGTGCTTAAGTTGTTGACTGCGTACAAGATGTTAGCCGACCGTTTTAGCGCAAGATAGTCTCACCTTCACTCTCAAATCAAAAGTGTTGCATTGCGCAAAGTGCGATCCCACCGACCTTTTTGTTCCGTTTGGCTCACGACGATGCGGCCGTATAAGTCGGTGGTATTCCTCACCTGAATCATCGCCTCAATCATTGCGACAATATGCCTTAAGGTCGTTTCGAGTAGGTAGAGGATTAGCCAATGCCCAGACACAATAGAACTCTGGAACATCAAACATATTACCTACTATGGAGCAGTTGAGGTATTGAGAAGATGGACATAGATACATACATATACACCTGCATTGAAACGTCCCGCTTTATGACCAATGTACGTTGGCCGTACGCAAATCGATGCGTGAATCGGAACGACGTGGCGTTTCATTGATGAAATTGATGAAATCGCATAGAGATTGCAGACGCGTTGCTTTTCGCTGTGTGGTGTCACTAAACGAGCATACCGATCGCTCGGTGTCGCAATGTCCACTTCATGATCTTTCGATTCCTGCAAACGGACCACCGATATGTCGTATAGGGCTATCGTTGTTGAACGTCGATTCAGCCTCTGTAAGCCAACCGAAGCCCTTTTGGGCACAAATATGCCACATAATTTTTAACTCGTCATCGCCGTTATAAATGATTATGAATAATATTGATGGAAGCACCTCTAGAGTAACACTGAATTCTGCAATAGTATATATACTGCTTACTTGAATTTCTGAAGTGCAAAGTAACAGATAAAGACTTCTATAGGAAATACTCAAAGATGAGCGATCTGTGGGCTCTTAAGAAGGCAAGTTCGGATATGATCACTAGCATATTTGAAGGGGATTTGCTAATAAAGATTCGGAAAGAGTCTAGCTTAACGACAATTAGCCAGAGGAAACAACGAGAGAAGCATATCGTGAAAGTTGGCTGCATATTCGTTTTTGTTCCATTTTACTCACCTAACCACTTCGATAAATCAAAATGAGGAGGATAGGCCTTTTAGTACAATGGACCTAGCAGTCATACATAGAAATTCAGAAAAGACTCGTCTTTTTCAGTCAAATAAAATATGCAATGAAAGTCCGATCGTTGTAAAAATGTTTGCAAATTTTTGCACAAATTTTGCAAATTTTTCGAAATCTATGGATCGACATGAAATTCACGATGTGGAATAGGTGTTTTGTGGGTTGGAAGCAACGGCAGATAGGCAAAAGACATACACAGACACACGCAAACAAGCAAACAGGCATAAGCAGCATGCCTTATAAAACCGTTACGAACTTAGCCATAAGCTTGTATGAGGAAGATGTAATCGCAATAGAGCGTCCC
>JAARMF010001744.1:4081-32413 GCA_022844705.1 Toxascaris leonina
CCCCCCCCCCCCCCCAAAGCGAAACGTTAGTGATGCATGATGGATCTATTGGAGGAGTAAATTCCTGTTTGGCCCCAGGGTGAGTTAAAACGGACTGAAATCTTCTAGATAGAGAGACAGCAGTGAGAGGCAAAAAGAAGTAATCTCCCGCTGACCTCAAATGGAAATCATATTCACTACATGTTAGTCACATCAAAAAAAAAAAAAAAAAAAAAAAAAAAACGAATAGCGATATTCTTTCTCAATCAGGATTTCGAGTGAACGTTTTTAATTAAGCCCGGAGTGAGTCTCATATTTCTCCTGATCGATGACCAGTATTTGAAGCAATTTCGAGTTTCGTTTTTCTAACATCCCCTTTGACACTTCTGACAGTCGGACAAAAGCGCCTCGACCATTTGTTCGATGCGCATCGCTCATTTCGTATGCGCTCTCGAGCGCTGCAGCACTCTCGTAAATGTGTATATCCCTGCATCTTTACGAGTTTTTCGCTTCGACGCTTAGCCTTTAGAATACTGCATTAAAGAAGCAGTCTTTTTAATTCTCCTTTTGAAACACTTTTTCCAGAGAACATTAACGAAATTCATCTTCACTCACCAACAAATCCTACTCGCGATGAAAAAAAAAATGCTACGCTCGATAAATCTTTATGAATGATGTGAACTTTTTTTCAAAAACTCTATGAATAATGATCAATTATTCAATTTTTTTGCATATTTTCCGGAAAAAAACGAATCCAGGCTGACTCGTTTTTTCGGAAGATATTTCCACTAGCAGTGAGCAGATCAATTTACCGGTTTCTAGCGGTTACTCTTGATTTGTATCCTTTTTTTTGCTCTTTAGTGTATACTCATTCGTTTCCTATCGTATTCACTATAGCGCTAGGAAAATGCTTCGAAGAAGACTTTTACGTTCTATTCCACTGATTTAAACCACCGATAATTCATTACAAATAATAGCGTATTTTGCAAGTTTTTTAATAAATGAATATTGAGAGAGAGCAAAATATTTCATAGTTTGGGATAACGAACGTTGCTTGCCAATTGTGAAGTTATTTTTGTATTAGCCTAAGAATTAATTAGCTACATGGCATTCAACCAGCTTAAAGCCGAATTTTCATGCCGGAATTATGATTGTTCTCGACTCTTAGACATTGTGCCAATTTTGCTTTACCATTCCACAAGTAGATTTCTTCTTTTCTCTCTCGCTCACCTTCTTTCTTTCCTCTCTCTCTCTCTCTTGCAGAGTGATTGTAATGTATTCAAGAGAACTCAACACTCACTGTTTGGTGTGACCAACGATGCCGAATTTGCGTTCAATATAGAAGCAAGCGAAAGACATAATTGCCGAAAGAAACATCAACGTAACGGCCACAACGAACGTCGTTAAATATTTCAAATCGCGTCGTGCAATTGTCGGTAAATGCACATTGTGCCACTTAAAGATGGATTATGATGATGCTTCGAACAAATATCACCGAATCACTCAAATAGATTGCGCAGCATTCCTTCGCCCCTCGATCTTTTTTCATTCCCTTCACCTCTCTCCATTTCCCTAGCTAATCGGGCTCTGCATATTCATCTTCAGTGAAGTCGCAAGAAGGAAAGCAATACTGAGTGTTGGTTGCATTTAAAAGAGGTGGAGAGGCAATAAAACCGAAATTGAAAATAATGGTGACGACAGAGAATGAAAACCAACTGCAGTCGCAGGGAATGCTTATTTTCGTGAATAATAGCAACAGCAATTTGTGGACCCAAGGAATTCAGATTATTCTTTTTCTCTCTCTCTCTCTCTCTCTCTCTCTCTCTCTCTCTCTCTCTCTCTCTCTCTCTCTCTCTCTCTCTCTCTCTCTCTCTCTCTCTCTCTCTCTCTCTCTCTCTCTCTCTCTCTCTCTCTCTCTCTCTCTCTCTCTCTCTCTCTCTCTCTCTCTCTCTCTCTCTCTCTCTCTCTCTCTCTCTCTCTCTCTCTCTCTCTCTCTCTCTCTCTCTCTCTCTCTCTCTCTCTCTCTCTCTCTCTCTCTCTCTCTCTCTCTCTCTCTCTCTCTCTCTCTCTCTCTCTCTCTCTCTCTCTCTCTCTCTCTCTCTCTCTCTCTCTCTCTATATATATATATATATATATATATATCATAACGTTGTATCGACAATAAGCGGCTATTCACATGATGCATATTGTTCATTCTCGAATATATCAGATATATAATTTGAGCTTCCAACAGTACTAGTTATCTGAGCGGTAAAAAATAAAAACAGACTTGGATTTATCCGNGTAAAAACAGAATTAAATTTATACGAAAAATCAATTTTCTGAACGCTCGATGCAACAGAACTCCGTATATTTCATTCACACTCAAGATAATTCAAGAAGAAAAAAGCACTGAAAAATTTTATGAGGGGAAATCACTGAAATTACCAAATTTTTAGAAATTTACATTCAAAGCGGAAAAGTCGACCTTAAAAATCCGACGTCTGCGATATTTATAAAGGCAGAGTTCACAGATTGGTGGACGTCTCAATTTTCGCGAGCAAATCGTCAACCAATGCTGAAATATTGTATTTATTCTCAAAACGTCACACGATGTATTTTCAGTTGAAAATGAGTCATATGGCTGACGATTCATACGCAAGCCAATTCGACAATATGATGATTCTGCGGCAGCAATCATTTAAAAACACTTTTCGGCTTTTCCTCGCTTCTTGCAACAACAATTTTTGAATGACAAGAAAACATATGCATGCCTAATGAAGGCATTGACACAAAATATTTCTTGTATTAGTATAAAGATGATTACAACAACTGTTATAATAAATAAGCTTCTTATNNNTTCTGCTTAAATGGAATCCATTTCATTTCATTTATTTATCAAAATTGGCCATCATTTCACTTTTTTCCGCTTTCACTTAACAATTGCCCCATAAAGTGAAATAAAAATTACCTCTCATAAGATGCTCCAAAGTTGAAGTTCCACTCAAAATTATATGGTACCTTTGCTAATAAAGAGACACTCCTATGAATGGTAAGAGAGAGAGAGTGCTACAAAAAAAAAACTCGCCAAGAGGCACGTCATATGAACGAATTTAAGTGTTCCTGAACATCTACAAGGCGAAATAAGTGGATCGTCAGGCATTGAGGAGCAATGGCATATTCGACAAAGGTGCTCTGAGTTCGTATCCCTTGACATATTACTGCAGTTGGCTGTAAATGAACACAGCGTATCGAATGAGCCCAATGTCGACGCCTTAAATAAACGCAACAATTACATTATTGAGCACACTTTGAGGCATAAATTTCATTGATGCAGTAAATATATGAGCCATTCCTTTGACTCGTAATCAGTGAATCAACTTTTCTGATCCAAGACTCTCAATTTAACGAATATTCATAGAGGAAAAGTTATATATGAGAGGGATATATGGTATAGAAAATATTTGATGAGTAGTAATGGTGAAGTCAATGTGAAGAATTTTCACGTCATTCAGCATTAATCAGAAGGCCACTTGTTCATAGTACAGAAAAATTTAATCGCATCAAAAGATTTGTGCATAAAAAGAAGTTTGGCGAGAAAATCCATCGAATATTCGAAGCAATTCCCAAGTAAACCCCATTTTTTGCATCAAATTCATTCGATTTATCAATTTCCAAGCAATTTATCAACGGCTGCACATCGTCTATCATTAAAAGATTGGTGCGGATTGGGTATTGCACTTTTTTACAAGCATTGTGCTTCATCTTCTCAGCTTATTCAATGAGTGATAAAATATCACCACTGCAAAATTAAATCTCTAATCAATGTGGCATTATGCGCACTCTTTGAAACAATACACCCATCACTTAGTTTGAACGAGAATTTCGACAGGATGAGGGAATGAACGTGAAGCGAAATACTTGTGATCTGTGTGGATCGAATTAGTCACACCATCTCAGGACTCTTCTCCTCACCTTACTGTCAACCTCTTTGTACCTACCTATCGATATTTTCACAGTTCTCGAAATGTGCTGTCGTTTTCCGTGTGCTTTTTTAGCAAATGTTTTATTCAATGATGTCCAGTATTTTAATTTCACAAAACGCGAAAAAGTTTCAAAGGAGACCATCTATTCTTCCAAGAAGACTTCCCATCCCTCACTGACATATGCTTGAGAAAATGAAAGATGCCGAAACCTGTTCATTGTGCCTGCAGCACGTTCCGTCAAGAAGTGGTCTCCCCGCACAAGCTTCACAAAGTGCACCAATATCTGAATAATAGCCACACTGTGCCCATTCAGGATCACATTTCTCCGCAATCGTATTCTCTTCAGATGAAATCGGTACTCGTGGTTTCCATTTTGAGCAAGCACCACATGAGCATTCCGGCTCTTCCACAAATCCTCCACTCGTGCCACCTTCTTCGCACTCCTTTGCATCTGGAATCGAATGGCTCCTCCTCAATTTGTTTTAATTATCGCATAAATTACTGTGTATTGTCTTCATATTTTAAGTGCCAATAATATTGTTTATATATTATTCGAATCCTTATTTACATTATTGCACTTTTTTATTCCGCAATTAAGTGTTTAATTAGCAAATTGTTATAGCTATTGCTGTAAGGTTGATCAACGAATAGCGCATATTCAAGTCATGCTTCCAAGGAAATGATCAACACAGTAGCATAGTGAAGACTATGGGAGGCAATGAGACTATTTCCAGGTGAATGAAAGAATCTGGTGGAGGTGATCATGAATCGGGAGAAGGAGAAGGGAGTGGATGGAGAGGGGGAGTGGGTGCGTTGTTCAAAAGCAAAAAGGATGAGAGGGTCAAGATGGTGACCCATAACACACTTGCGTACGGCTAAAAATTCATTCATTATTTATTGGCGAACAATGCCCTCGCTATGAATAACATCGTGTTACGTCAAACGATTAATAGGTGTTTTCGATAGATTAGGCGATGGGACAGCACCTCCTTGTTGTTGAGGCTAAAACCTCTCCGAATATACGAAGAGGTGTAAGAGGGATAGGGCGAGAGTTTAGGGAAGTTTCCGGTTTTCATAGGCAATATCCCAGAACATAGCTGGAAATAAATGGTAGCTGTAAACTGCAACTACAGTTAAGCGCCCTATTTAAAGCGGACAACTATATGGACGGTTCGGGCCGTGGATGGGGTTTTTGGGTGATAGTAGATGATGATCGATCGATAGCGCTGTCAATTTTGCTGTCAACTGTTTGCATTTTCAAAGAGAAGAATATGAGAAAATGACATCAAAGGCAAAAAACAACGCATATTTGCAGAAATTTCCAACGGTCAAAAAGATTTTCATTGCGAATTGAGTAACAAATGGAAAAGATTGCATTATAAATTAAGACTACCAACTGATCAACTATCCACAATCCCGGCATTCAACTCTGAGCTTCGAAAGTGAGGAGACCCCTCAAACGGGAACCCGCTCAGACTGATATCTCAATCTACTCATCACTTCACTTGGCAATCCACTCTACTGTTTTTTGCCGCATGTAAATCGGATCGTGTTAACACATTGGAAGTATACAGCCCAATTAAGGTTCGTTAGATCGATGGAAAACTGTTCAATAGGACCATTCACACAACCGAATGCTAGAATGATCGCTAAAATTTTGCACAACTACTTCAAGCTTGAAAATATGTACGCATCTACGCCCTCTAAAACGACTTCCAAACTTACGCCACTGACAAGAAGTGGGCATAGGCGGGGTCCTAAAAAGAGGGCGTTAATGATCACTGATATAGCTATCGGAAAAAGAAATCAGTACGCTCTTTTTATGGCATTTATTTTGTAAATTCTAGCTACTCTAGCAGAACACGTGGTGTTGAAATATTTACCAACCAACATATAAATCTCGCAATGTGTTTGCTAAAATGAAAATATACATTAAGAGTCTGTAATAAAGTGGCTGTAGAGTGAAAAGCTCGAAGACTTTCAAATAAAGGGCCAACTGACCTGTGTGCAATGTGTTACCCTTCATCGACGACAATGCTCTAACACTTTGTACACGTCTAACAACAGGTGTTTCGAATGTTGCAGGCACATATGGGATTCGACTTCGAGAAACCAACACTAAAATGCATACCACTTTGTTTCCATAAAGGGTAATTCTGTTGAATATGTCAGCAAATAAAATTGGTTGATGGGGTTTTGACATAAAAATTATAATTTCTGCGTGTTGAAATTAGCATATGGAGGATTCTTTAAACTTGCATATGGGGAAGGGACCTATTGCCTCTTCTTGAATGATTCAAAAATTTCGCCCAAAATACTTTCAAGTTTTTTCTTTGTTCTCTTTTTTGGCTAATAAAACTGCAGCAATTGAATCAACATTTTCATAACTGCATTAATCAGTGAATTGCAATCAATTATACGGATAATTTAAGTTCGGGATCAAGTAAAATCACATAATATTTATTTCTTGCGAAGAACACTCATGAAGCCAGCCCGTTGAATCAATCGTTTATTACTACAAATTCACTTTACAAATGCATCATTCAAAAATCCATATGTAGAGATGGCAATGACCTTGTTCCTGTAAGACTCTTTCCAAAATTCTTTTAAAAAGGCCATAAAAAACTGTTAAAAACAAGGAATTACGAAGCTCTCTGATTGAGGTCAACATACGTAACACTAACTTACAGCAAAAATATATTTAATATTTGCTAAATAGTCTCTCCGAAGAATCTTATCATTAGTATCTGATTGAAGTATAAGTAAGACGAACAATGAATGATGGGCCGATCGCATCCGAACAGAGATAACAATTTGGGACAAAAGTGTTCGGTAATTGGCAACGATTTCCTTTTCATTGATAACGATGAAATATGGTCAACTAAATAAAAAATTATTCCTTTTTCTTCCTATCTTTTAACATATTTTCGCCATCTAGACGATGAACACTTATAATACGAATTTCTCCTTTACAGTTTTTCGGCTATTAAAATCTCGTAAATGGTTAATATTTTCAAAGAGATTCATTCGCCCTTACGCATTGTTTGCCAGAAAAAATCAATGCATCATCGATCTGTGTAATTGAATTTGATATACTTGAGGAAACGATCTGANTGCCCCTATGCATTGTTTGCCAGAAAAAATCAATGCATCATCGATCTGTGTAATTGAATTTGATATACTTGAGGAAACGATCTGAACATTGCAAAAATTCGATCGCAATTTGAGATTTATAGATTGCAAAGAGGAAATCGAATAAATCAAACTAAATTTACAGCGCTTTTTTCCGGAAATGAAAATGAAATATGATCGATCGATCAAAGAGTAATGGCTGCTCGAAAATCATCGTAAAGTTGCCACAACTGTTAGCTGTTTCTTTCAATATTCTTCAGTCTTACAATTGTTCCTCCTTCGGACATCGATGCAAAATCGCTGTTAGACTGTAAAACGCTGCCAAATCACCGCCGATGATCACTCAATGTCAACATTACAGCATCACCCCGATGCAGATGAGAGAAAAATGAGAAAAAGAACAAAATTTTTAGGGAATCGCTTCTTACCAGCTGAGCCACGACTGCTGGGCCCACGTTCTCCAATCTCTAGCAATGTTGAAAGAACGCCCGATAGCTGAAATACGCACAATGGTCTATTTTTGACAAGATTTGTGGAAATGGTTCCATCTGACATTCTAGAAAAATTTTTTCTGAGATGAGGAGATTCCAATGTGCAGTTTACAATACTTGAACGCTGTCGCAATTCATTGAGCCTATGATACTGCGATGGAGCTTAATGCATCATCGTGAACGAATTTTTGTTTGCGTTTCTCCTGAAAGTTTTGAGAGCTTTCTATTGTCTGAAATTTTGGCGGAAGATGCTGTTGATGGGAAAGAGGAAAGACTACTGAAGAGAAGGCTTAATGAGGAATGAAGAGGCGAAGGGTGGTGTGGTGGGAGTCGTTGAATTTTAGAGAGTGGCCAATTGAGAGAATTTTATTGAGAGGATGAGATTTCATATGCGGTTGTCAAAAAAATTACTGATAAACGTTGATAGACGAATATTCTCTGCATAAGTGGAGAATATTCGCCTCCAAACATAATAATTATCATTTCATTTGTTAATTCATCAAAGATTCCGTGATATTTCTTCATCGCAAACGCAACAATAAAAAATAAACATTCTATCACTTACCTTCTCCTCTCCCCATCTATCTCTCACCTCAATCCAATCAAATTATATTCAAACGCTTTCGTCTTTTTCGGATTTCATTGATGACAAATAATCGAACAGTGAATTTAATTTAACAATTAGGAAAACATAAATGTCTCACAATAATTCCATGTTCTGCGGTTGAAAAAAAAAAAGCAAAAACAAAAACAAAACAAGCGCTGNGATGTTCTGTGGTTGAAAAAAAAAATCAAAAACAAAAACAAAACAAGCGCTGACGTTTGCATCCTTTCTCCAACGGGTTGCTGCGCTCTCAGTAATCTTAACTTCTATCTAGTTTTAAGCTATATAAAGAGAATTTTTATGTGACATTGGATATGCTTTTTGTTTGTAAAGGTGAGAGGGTCTTTTTTATTGTTCGGATGATGGATTGCAGGTTTCCGGGATGCAGTATTTCATCAATCCTAACAAATTTTGCGTTCGTAAATAAATTGCAAACCTTGCTAACGATGAACGTCGATGAGAGTTGATGCGATGAGATTGCATTATCCGATATGGAGATTCCTCGTTGCTGAAGGGAAAACGTGAATTACAATAATAAGATATGCATTTTTTTGCAATTCGATCACTAGGCAACAATTTGCAATGAATTTCCGATAAGTGAGTTCAGTGATTCATCCACATTTTAGTTTTATTCAACGAAAAGTTGGATGGCTTTTGTGGCTCGAAAGTGTCAAATGATAAGCTGGCCAGTATAAGTTATTTGCAGATGTTTGGACGTCCATAGGATTTGACGTTGAAAGAATAAGTTGAATGACAATGTGACCCCAACACCTGCAACTTCACAGACAAGTTGGCAGGCAGACGTCGACAAGCAAGGACCCTATGTTCAGTGCGAAAACGCATGAAAGTGGAGTGAAACTTACGAAATATTTGTGACGTGTTGACGATTCAGTGTGGTCATTCGAGTCCACTTTTTCTTCTGCAATTATTCGAGAGATTTTTTCGCAAAAAGAGAGGGAGTGGGATTTAAAAAGGCGATTTTTTGTTTTTAATTTAATCCTCCTTAAATGAGAATACTATTTCATTGCTACTACTCGAAACAATGACGTTTAGGTTTTTAACATTGATGAGTTTTCCTTCTTCGTAGCTCCTCCCATCCCTTCATCTTTTTTTCTGCGCTTTTTTATCAGGAAACAGCATCAAATAAGACATGAAAACTCGAGAGACATACAGGTAAAGGCATGGAGTGTGTATATGATTGCTGAAGGTTAAAAAAAGAAGAGAATGAAAAATTAGAAACACTAAGAGAGAGCTTATAGGAATGACTCATTTCGGTTATGGAAGCCAATGTGGTACATCACCAATGGGTTTTAAGCCCTTACTTGGAAACAGACAATAATCTATGAGTGATTAGTGAGTTTGACTTGACATTGGGGGATTTCGATTGTTCCATCTACATAATGTTAATGTTGTTTATTTTGTAACCTTTTTTCTCGGATCCTCCGCTGTTCTTTTCATCATCCTTCGAAGGGATCAGCTTCACTGTTGGCTGAAAAAAAAACGATATAACTGGTGAATGGTTCATTAGAGAATATTTAATCAAACTTTTTAAGTCTTTTTACAATCGATCTGGCAGGTAATGCCTCTTTGCTCAGGTGGACGGGTGAAGAGAATGAAAGAAATGCTCTGTTGAATGACTAAGAAATAACATAGAGCTAAAGTTGTTTTTTGAGAGGCGTTCATCTTTCCTTTTGGTTGCATAGAACACATCAGACAACATTATATTTCTGTCATTAGTATTGTATAGAATGCTACACCACCATCACAGCAAGTCACTTCAACGTCGCGCATCATCAGGAATGCGGATTTTTTTATATAGGAGACCTTAGGGCACGAATTCGTCCTTTCGGATGATCGGTAAGAGTTTTTAGTTTTTTCTTCTTTCGCAATTCGTGAGAACTCGATGACACTATATGTTTCTCTAGTTCATTAAAGTATTCTGCATGGATACTTCCAAATCTCTTATTCCCTTCTCCAATCCCTCCTCCTTTGCTATTCCTCGCAAATCCAACATTTGCTAAGAAATAAGCCTATGCGTAATGGCTGTTGAAGAAATAATAACAGAAAGCGAACGACTTTAATTAATCAGATTTAATCAACGTATACATATCACGAGTTAATCAATTTTTCGAGTTTATAGAATCGATGTGAATTTTGATAGCTTTGAATAGCTGCAGGTTAAATCCAAAAAAGTTCGATGAGAAATTTAATCCCATCCGGGATGAATAGTGTTTTCAAATTTAAAAAACAAACTCTGGATTCGAATAAGCAAAATTCGGGCAAACTAACACCGAGCATTGACGATTTCTGGCTGTAAAATATATGCAAATTTCTGGGTGCATTTAAGTGCTTCAATTTTTCGTGGGGAAGGCATGCAGCTGAAAACTTTGATATAATTTTATTATTGGGGGTCATTTGGTGATATATTCTATTTGCCGAATTCCATATCATTTCTTTTATGATTCTTGAGCTGAAACCATGGGACAGAGTAACAAGTACATACACCCAACAATTGCACGTGGAAAAATACGATCTGGCTATAATGCACAAGTTTCATTAAACATACGGGTAGGCGTAAATTGTTGGTGCCACGAAGGCAGTACGTTTTTCACACAGACAGTGAAGGAAGGTGAAGGAAAAGGCAGAATAGAAGCCAGGAGAATGCAGTCTTGGATAGAAGACATGTTTAAGAAATTTCTGCGAAATTAGAGAAGGAATCGATGTATTTTCCACAATGTTTACTAAGGTTGAAATGCAGTGATATAAAAGCCAATTGAAAGCTGTGCTGTTTCATCGACGCTAAATACCCTGGAAACCCTATCGGACATCAAACCACTCTAAATACTATGAAAGTACTGCAAACTAAAATACTATGACGAAAGTTGATTAGTTCGAGAATCCGTTGGTTATCATTAACAATGAAAAATTTTTTTGTCGATTGAGTGGCATAATTTTGAGGGGTTGATTAATTCCCTAAAGAGGCAGCACTTACAGCCGAATCCATCTGCAGCTGCGACGAGTGTGATGAATCTTCGCTTTCGTCACTTTCATGCATCTGAAATCTTGCAACCTTGACAACCACGTAAACAAATGCAAATTTGAATCAATGATGCTTACGTCAACGTCGCACTAAAAAGGATCCATATTTTCTAGGAAAATAGATACACTTGATTTATGGCGCATCAATGAGCTCGACCGTGCTCAATCTCTGATTTGGCTGCAAATTCAGCAGACACATTCGAAGCGGGAAAGGTGGTGGGGAGGGGAATAGTGAAAGAAGAGAGAGCAAATCTGTGGAAGTGGGATGAAAGAAAAAATACAGGTAGGAACTTTTGAAGAAAAAATACAGGTAGGAATAGAGGAAGTTTTTTACGTTTACTTTTCCGTCCTCGTTTCACANTCGAATAGAGGAACTT
Source organism: Toxascaris leonina (assembly GCA_022844705.1). NCBI lineage: Eukaryota > Metazoa > Nematoda > Chromadorea > Rhabditida > Ascarididae > Toxascaris > Toxascaris leonina. The sequence goes on from JAARMF010001744.1 coordinate 15,669, forward strand.
TTTTATGTTTACTTTTCCGTCCTCGTTTCACAATCATTTCATCAACCCAAAGTTACGCTGAATGCAATTTGTTGCTATTCAGCTAGAAAATGCTTGAAAAGAATAATCCGACTTATATTCCATAGTTTAACCAATACAACAACGAAAACAACTTTTGTGCTTTCAATAAGGCATCAAAAATCTGAATTCATTACTACGAGAAGCTTTTGAATGCCTGAAATTCTCACAAAAATATGCATATTTTTTATTGATAAGTGATTTATATGTATTGCATGAGGTTGGGAAGGGGTTGGTTCTATTCAAGCTTTTACGATATTCATATGGCAAAATAGTATAAAATAACACAAATGAAGTGAACAATATCAGAGATGAAACTATGGGAATATCGCCACTATTGTATTCTCGCTTCATAAAGATGGTTGTTGATATGGAATTCTCTAGAGATTGAATGAAATTTAAATTTTTAGTGAATGAATATTCGTTTCTTCCTTGAAGGTATGTTTGCTTCTTCCTTTTATTACATTCAACATTTTTTCTGAAAAAAAATTGCAAACTAATGATTCTNCTATTACGTTCAATATTTTTTTCTGAAAAAAAAAAATTGCAAACTAATGATTCCGTAGACGCTGCTACCGTTGATTTATGAAAAACCTTTTGAAAAAAGATGAGGCGAATTAAAAATTATTGATTTCTTCAGAGAAATTAATTGCTTTCAGCCGATGAAATCTCCATATTCCGTGGGTGTTTTTCACTTCCTCAAATATTCTCTGCAAAATGTTGCTAATTAATAAATAAAACCAAAGTAATGCGTGAAGTATCCGTTGCATTGCACTCATTTCATCAATGATTTTTATGGTGGAAAATGATTTCAGAACTCTGAGAATTAAGATTTCACATGCGATAATAATAATAATATATTGCATTCAATATATTCAAAAGAAATGCTCCAAAATAATCTATATAATCCTTATCATGCCACACTATGGCGTATTTCTTTCACCGCTTTAAGTGATGGAAGAAGTGTCTTCCATGGCTCGTTGCAATGTTTCTTGCAAAGTCCAGGATCTATTACTTCCAAAAGGTCGCCATCGACCCCCTTCCCCCTGCCCCCTTCCCCTTCCCGACCACCAGTGACATCTATTGATCTGCAATCAACTTCAATAAATATCACACACACACACACACACATATTAATGCACACATTTCATCGGGCGTCATCAGTGATACAGCAAAGGACTTCAATGAAACGTAATGCGCCTATATTGTGAACGTCTCGCTTGTGCGATGAAAAGAAACGAAACTATAGGTAACACCGCCAACTGCTACTTGCTATAATTACCTACGAGGGAGGCTGAGTTCGATAACGAGGAGAAAGGATAGAAAGAGGAATGAGGAAAGGAGGGAGGTGGGAAGAAAATGTCATCTTATACTGCCGAAACCCCCGGGGGGTTTGTGTGCAATGAATGTATATTTCGCTGCGAAATAGCGATACTCCTCTGCGCAATGCACTCACGAAATTCTTTAATGCAGCTGCAAATCGGAGCCGAACGAGAATATAACCAAAGATTTATGGCTGCATTGTGCAACATTTTTCAATGCATGATTTCGTTTAAATCCCATAAAATACAGTAATAATAATGGCAAATATTATTGCACTGTTGAATGCGATTTCAATATCGCATTCGCATTCACATTCAAGAATTATTGAGTCACAAGCAAATCAATACACTGAAGTGATTTAAAAGAACATTCAAAATTCGGGCCGAAATCTTATTCCCTTTCCGTTAAAGACAAAACAGCTATCTGGAAATCTACTCAAAATTTAGTCCAAAAATCCGCCCTGAAATTAAAAAGAACACAATTGGTACTCACATATGTCATATACAATGTCACTGTATGAAAAAGACCCTAGAAAGTATGAAAAAGACCCTAGAAAAAGGCTAAAGACCTTTTTNAAAAGACCCTAGAAAAAGGTTAAAGACCTTTTTGAGCAGGAAGTCAGAAAACCTCCAATGCTAACCGTCTCTAAGAGTTCGAACAAATCGATGACTCAGTTGAATAGCAACCTTACCTATCGCCGGTAGAAGGATGTCATTTCTTGATAATGTGGTAGGAAAGCTTGCCGATGATTACACGTCTTTCCTCTTCTTTGAAAGCCTATAGAATGGAAGAAAACTGCTGACGCTCATTCGACCGTGCTAAATGTCCTTCACTAATATAGAGAGTCGCCAGGAACATCTCACTTCTCTAATTACTATCGAAAATCCATATCTAACGACACTTAGCCACTTCCGCTGTGTAGTAAATATGCTGCATAGTAGCTGAGATTATCGTTGCCTTTTTGCGAGAAACAGCCTCAGTATCAAATATGTGGATACAGCATGTTTCTGGTGGAAATAAATAAGCAGAATTTCATATCGAATAGCAGCTAATTTGTTTTAATTGATATTACACACTTCCGCACTTCTTCTGAACCTTAAACGCCTTCTTCGCTTTCGAAAGATAAAATACTCCGCACACCTTATTCAGAGCATTGTTCAGATCTGAAAGAGATAGAGGACCGGAAATATTCACCAACCTCTTCCGTTCGCGTTTAGCTGAACGTCACATAAATCAAAATTATTGCGCAAAAAAAAGAAATTTTAGAAAAATGGTCATCGCAACGGCACATTTTGAGCGAGAAATACTCTATTACTTCCTTCTTGCCAGTCGCCAACCAGCTAGCTGCCTTCACTTCATAATTCCAACAAAAGCTATCGAAAGCATCCCCAGTGACGCTCCCTTGAAGTTGCAGATTGAGGGGCAAATATACACTACGTAAACAAAAAGAATCGTGACGTTGACACTGACAGGATATGCACTTTTGCAATCCCCTCAGTATGTTCGCAATTTCCATGAATTTTCAATAAATCCGACAAAGTGCTTTGGGATGAAATCCGCAACAAATGCAGTCAATATTCGTACTTTGGTTGCACCTAGCTGCTTGCAATTGCGTAGAGGATTCGTTTTCAGTGGCATGATCATGGAATGGAAAGTGAAATTCGACTGATTCAATGGATGCAAATTTTTTGCCACTTATAGATAGAGAGCGCTTATTGAAGAAGGTGGATAGTATGAAAGAAGGCGCGAAAGACCGGCCTATGGTGCGATTTGTACCTATCGAAATTCATAGCACTGGCTTCAGTAGCTACATCGTTGAGGTTATCAGACGCAGAATCAGACTCGCAGACATAAACAGACAGACGTCGTACTGCTATAGCATGTCCAGGAAATGCAAATTCACGAAAAATGCGCAATAAATGGAATTTTCATTGAGGAGAGATGCACGATTTTGAGTTACCAAGAACGAATAAAACGTTTAAATATAGGGCGAATGGGTTGCTAAAAAGCTCAAAGGACCTACGATCAGAGGGCGTTGGTCAGCGCGGCGCTAATCAAATGTCATCGAAGTGATGCAAGCATCGAAGCCATTTTGCACAACAATGCGCTTACGTCCACAATTCGACGCTTTTATTACGCCCGAAGTGTTTTCATTACAACGGTTACTCCACGCCATCAGTGCCCCAATAAACGAGGCTAATCACATATTTCGGCACTTTCAGGAAATAAATGGTGGGCAATGGATTGAAATGATGCGAATATGAGCAGCGAAAGTTCAAATTTTCTGAAAAATAAGTCATAGATTTCATGAAGAAAACTAGAAATTTCAGCTTCACTATATAAAATGATCGCTGGCAATTGGCCAATTATTGTCCACATATTTTTGCAACTCACAAATTTTTATTGCGAAACCGAAAAGTGGGATGAAGGGAGCGGATTGGGGGTGCATTAAATGTGGTCTTTGCGCTTTTTTCATGAGTCATTTGTGCTATGATCGGTGTGATCATACACCACACTCACCACGGTGATCCCCAGTTGTTTTGTGCTCTTACCAAAAAAAAAGATCCCAACGTAAATGGGCACACGTAGACGTGAATGCCGTGAGACGTGGGCTTCTTCGAGATGGAAGATGAGATGAGAAAGGAGTACGGAAGGTCGAGGGGAGCGTGGTGAAGACAGCTACGGAAAATCAAGCGGGGGTCAGAAATCACTAACAATGCGAATAGACTCAGAAATCTCATGAATTATCTTACGTGTAATCTTCAACAGCTAAATACACCATCCCGTATCAACGCTGCGCACTTCAAATACAACAAACACATCAGTAAGAAAGAATCAAATCCCAAAAATCGAAATTCGCAATAATCTTTAGGTTGTTCTTGACAATGAGAAGTGTCACTTGCGCCACGCCACACTCATACCACGTCTTTCATGACTACGGACTTTTGCCATTTTCATTTCAACGTACTTGCCATATTCAGAGAGTTGAGTTAGCAGGTATTTGCAGCACCTGTAATTCGCAATTAATGAGCAATGCTGAGAACGTCCAAGGAATCGTCGCAATTCCCTGTCTAACGTAAGTTCCGACATTTCGCAAATGTCTCGTAATAAACGTAGCTTAGAGGGATATAAGAATGTGATATAAGCAGCTAACAAGCGATGGCATTGAAATGTGTATAGCGAAACAGTTGAAGGAACGCCTCGAATGCAGCAGCTCACAATTGTCGGTGGGCATTTTCGAGTGAAATTTCGCAAGAAAACAAAAACTCGGCGATTCATCTCCAAAGGGAATTGAAGCATGAGCGAGAGACGTTGTTTCAATCGTTTCCACTATTGAGTCTTTAAAGCGCTCTCCTTTTTTCTCGAAATTCTCTTTCAGACGATAAATGTTTTCATTATAGAAAACCGCTCATTTTTCTTCGAACCTTAACAATCCAATAATTCACTCGCTTATATTGCTTATTGCGTCGAATAACGTTATAATGATAAAACTATAACGCTATTTTGCTAACGAAATACACTTTACACGCAATATGCATATGGCACACTTCTCACACTTCATATACATCAACATTTAAAACATTCTTAGTTTTATTCAAGATTATATGAAGGTTATATCTCTTTAAGCAACTTACTGGCTTTGCTTTGGCTTAATTGGTGCATATATTGGTTGAGTGCACTTTACGAAAAGGACGACTTTCAATGCATCCGCTAAACAATAATTTGAGTGGTTAAGTATATGAAGGGTTAACTAGTCTATACCTATAACTAATCTAATAGCAGTACAACAATCAGCACACAAACGATAAGCTTGTAAGCAGCATCAACAAATTCGTCACATTTTGGTTGTCCACTTGCAAAGTTCATTAGTAGCGTGACTCATAGAGTTGGCAGAGTTTAGAGTTTGAACCCGCCTAACAATTAAAGGTTGACTTTTTGAGTTCTCCATTAGCACTCTATCAATTTATTCTCAACAGTTCAAACTTTCAGAGATTCACAGCGACTTTGAAGAGTGAGCAAATATACATGTGCGTAGGCTAGTCATTGACAAGTCTTCGAGAAATCTGTGAAATGAACACAAAAAGTTTCTCTCAAAGAAGAAAGCATCACTCAAGAAGTTGCAAATAGCAGAGATATCATCAGCAATATCTGCTAACTCTACATACCATTATAAGACACAACACCGNGTAGCAGAGATATCATCAGCAGTATCTGCTAACATACCATTATAAGACACAACACCGTATTACAACACACTCGAAAGTTCTATTCAGTGTCCATCTCCTATATGATCGGAACACAAGGAGAGTAACTATGCCAAGCAATCTATTTTAAGAGCATAAAGGACACTGAACGATCGATAGACCTTATGAATGCAGCATAATAAATTTCTAAGCTATGCGTGATTTCCCCACGAGGCATTATTAGAGGTTTGGAAGATTGCCAAAATATTATTGCTAGATGGTTAAGAACGCTCAAATTTTGTGGAGTCGATTCTTCTGTGGTGATGAAAGTTGTTTATGTTAGGCTTGCAATGTGGCCTGAGTGCAATAGACAGCAACGTGAAAGGCTTACGCTCATCCTCATCCTCAAACTCGGGATTATTCGGTGCTTATTGACCAACGTGACTTGTGGGACATGGGGTCATTCTTTTTCCTGAAAAATATGAATACAAACTCGACGTCGAGGGACATCGCCATATACCGTGAGGATCTTTGCCTAACGATGAGGGAAGTTTTCACGGTATATGGGCATAAAAATGGGCTTATTGGGGCATAACAGATCTTCTTAGGATGTGCTCGAGAACGAAAGGAGCCTCTAAAGCTCCTTCCGTCAGATGAAATATTTCCAAAATTGCTAGAAAATGATATAAAAAATTGCATAATTATATTTAATACATTCATTTAGTAGGCAATCCTATCGTTCAAATCAACCCCCCCCCCTCCATAAGAATCCACTTCTGGTTCCAAGGAGTTGCATATACGGTCTATTGCCGTAACTTCAAGCTGATCCATCAGCGTGCGTATAAAGCAACCAAATGACCTTCAAATTTGCAATCATCTAAAGTGCATTTGAGACAATTTGGATCGAGATGGGAAAAGGGATCATTTTTCAATTTTCTCAGTTGAAGTTAGCCGACAGACATACCTACATATATATATACACACATATAGAACCGTAGTGATGGGTCCTGCAAAGTGAAAAATGTCAAACAAAGAGCAAAGGGAATTGAGCACTGAAATATGAAAACGATTGTCCCGAGTCGAAACTGAACAAAATACGGCAAAATCGGACATAAATACAACATCACTACTCATAATCAGTCGAACTTTATGGCTGAGACTACGGTTTCAGAGTTGTACGAAAACCTCTTGGCCAACAAATGATGGAATAACAGTGGCCGAGTACGACCGAAATTTGTCATGCCATCAAAATACCACGATAATTTGTCGACTTTTTCGAAGCAGTAAATTTTTTTCTCCGACGCTAACGACCGCATTCGTTCGTCAACCATGGCCACAAAAAACATTCACTCTCAAGCCTCAACGATGTGGAATGCGCCCCAAGGAGACACACTGATCATATGTGCTGTTCACGATTCTCAGTTGTGCCTCTCACAATTGTGGCAGTCGGTTGAATATGTTGCAATAAGTGAAGAAGTATGCTAAAAAATTTAGTGCAAAATATAGTGCAATGCAATTTAACTTACAGTATGGCAGCAAAAATTAAATGCAAATTTCAACTATTTTTCTCGCATCATTCTACGCTTTGAGCATATCGATTTCAAGTTTTCAAATATAGTTGATGCATTGGAAATTCCCTCAAGCTAATAGAGCTATTGAAAAATTTATTTCGCATAAATAAAACAAGAATAAATCAATTTCCGTTATTCAATTCTCTACAATATCCCCAAATAAGCATATAAGCAATCATTACGCAAACAGTCATCAATGCTATCTCTATATGTTTCGAAATATTTTCTCCTAAACAACGCTAGAAGAGGAATAGAAATTNATTATTCAATTCTCTTCAATATCCTCACATAAGCATATAAGCAATCATTACGCAAACAGTCATCAATGCTATCTCTATATGTTTCGAAATATTTTCTCCTAAACAACGCTAGAAGAGGAATAGAAATTTCGTTGCCCCAAAAGTGGTATTGAAGCGATGGCAATTCATTTATGAGAAGCGAAAGTCACTTTCATTCGTCTCGGCATGAAAAGAGTGCAGCTGCTTCATTTGCTGTTATTAACTCGAAAATTGTGGCGATTTTTGGAAATGGCTTATTTCAGCAATAACCAACTTCCTTCCAATATCACACATTTATTAGGGTTAACTTACTACGTAGACTCTGTTATAAATTGTTTATAGCCTTAAATTGCTATAGGCTATATGATATTAGCGAAAAAATTTCGAATGATTACAGATTGTATTCTTGGCGGCATTGTGTTTCCGCGGAAAGAGATCAATTCATGTGCCAGTTCCGAATAAAAGTGAAACAATAATGCTCCTCGACCCATGTATACCTGGGGAGGAGCAAAAAGGTATGGTTCACTCACCTTTGGCTTGAGCTGGAAAGACGTTCCTCTTTCCTGAACTACAAAAGATGAGTAGGAATTCTAAGTGCATCGTTCGAAGATTGATTTGTAATTGATCCTTACTCACAGATTCTAATTGAGTTTCATCCACTCTCTCTTTTAAAATCACTAAATTGACACTGCGCTAAATAGAATCTTCTCTCGTTTGAAAACTTCTGAATACGTACCTACCCCTTCCCCATACTCCTCCCCCCACTCTCCCACCCTCCTCGTTCGATGTGACAGTTGTTAGACCTAACAAAGGAATATACCAAAAGAATAAATCTCTACTAGCAAAAAGTTGTAGCAAAATTCGTCTGCTATGTTTAACAGCAATTACAAATGTCGACTGATATAAGGGAGTGCTACAAAATGATATCCATGCAAAATGCTGTGAAAAGAGAACAACTCTTCGAAGAGAAAGTGCAAAGAAAATGTGACCGATATTCGTAATGTTTCCACATGAATTGTTGCTCGACCAGAAATTTCACGCTCAAACAACTTTATGCGATTATATCACCTCATGACAAGCGCTCCGTTTGAACAAGTTTTTGAAGAGCACTAGAGTATGTATATATGTTTATTTATTTGTTTATTTATTTATTCATATTGGTGCGCAATTAAAGTTCAGCTAGAGCTCCTCTTGCCAGCAACAATCCCACCGACACAATAGAGTCACTGAGGTTATATTTTAAATGAATCTCACAGAGGCGAATAGTGCTGGATACAACGTACCTAATAACATCAATATTCACTTGAATTCACTGTCGAAAATGCATTTTTGCTATATATTAAATTGTAGCAGATTGATCGTATATTCGATGATCTATTTATCTACAGATAAAATTTTGCACCGAGTTGCTAAATGCCTCATCAGATGCTCTTTAGCGACTCTTCTTCTCAAAATTTCGATTATTCGAGAAGTTTGTAGTCAACTTTACTTTTTTCTTTTTTGCTAATCACAACAGGAAATGCTAATCTCGAAGAACTCGAAAACTGAGTTTCCGGTTCTCGCTGAATTTTCTCGGCTTCTTTGTCGTTGTCATTGCTTTTTGATAAAATAATACTGATTAATAGATTTCTTCAAAACCTGAAATTGTCCATTACAGATTTCGGATGTTTATCAATCGAACATCAGCACTGAACCCGTGAGAATGTCCATCGACTGTGGACGTTTTCATTCGTTGATGAGACGGGAAACGAGTAAATGTCAATGATGGCTGACAAGATGAACATCACAAATCCTCACCTTTCAGTCAGTCAAAAGCATAAAACATGCTGTATTATATTTTGAGTGGTCATAATTAATGAAGAAATAAGGAAAGTCGAGTCTCAATGCATCTTAAATGCTCCACCTTTACTTCATTGTTTATTATCTCATCGGTGAAAACTGCTGCATTTGCGTGTACAAAGAACGAGAGGCTACGATTCAAATGCGTAAGAAAAGACAACTTTGGGTTCAGTATGAACTTGAGCTTGGTTCAGCATGAACTTGAGCTTGGTTCAGCATGAGATTTTGCTATCATGTTCTGTTTGATCATTTTTTGGCGCTTTGATCATAAATTTATTCATCTCCATACCAGATCGACATTCACAAAGAACAAGCTTCTAGTCCCTCACCGAACAATAACAGCATTTTGTCGGGAAATGACCAAATATTATTCAAGAACAACAAAAGGTGCATGTCTATAGAACCAAGGTGAAACGTTAGCGTGAGTCGTTATATGCCATTGCCTCATAATGCTTCGTTCCCGAATAAAAGCAGCAGCTAATGCTTGAGTATGCAAATTATTACTTCAACTATGTGAAACTTCACGGAAAATCTGCAAATTCGTATAGCTGAAGAGAGCCGAAAGAAAACAATGAAGAAAGGGAAGCAATTATTTGTATTGATGAATGGTGAATGACACTTAGCGCGTATGTTATGGACAATTTGCATTGCTCAAATTGTGAGAATAAGAAACAAAGACAGGATAAAGAGCCAATTACAAAGAAAAAAGGACAAAACTGGATGCACACTCCTTATTTGAATATTAATAATTAGCTCGTTTATAAGTTGAATAATTAACACCAGTTAGTTGTTATTGATGAATTTTGCGATCAATTACGTTTCTGACGAAAAAGTGTTTTTTAGGTGATGGCATCGAACCAGCGAGTGTTGACTTTCAAAAAAGTCGAAATCAAATGCATTTCTTGAAATTCATCTTTATTGATAGTTGAATTGCTCCTTCTATTGAAATATTGTATATCCGACTGTTTATTAGTCGGCAAAGAAATTTGAACTTAAAAGAGCATTTGAAATATGCGAATAAGCTGTACATTGAGGATGCGTTGTTTTTCTTTGGATTCGTTCAGCTAATTGCATCCGTAATAATAATCGAATCCAGGAAAGCGAAGATCATTGAAGTGAAAAAGTTTGTAGTGCAAATGAGCTTAGTAATAAGAAATTTAACTGAGGGAGGTGGATGGAAACTTTGTATGGAATAAAATAATGAAATTCAGCCGATTTCATTTGCAGTTACAGCTTGATCATTAACCATTTTCCGCCCTACCTTCCCCTCTCCCCTCCTCTGCGAAACAATATTCGCCAATGGAAGAAAGTAGTGATTTGAGGCATTCATCGAACTACGTGCTGAATATGCTAGCAACAGAGTAATGCTTCAAAAGAAAATTGATCTTGACAATGAATATACCTAAAGCAGAAATTCGAGTGCCATATAAAAGACAAGAAAATCTGAAGAGAATTTTCGTGATCCGTGAAATCCGACCTATTCGGCAGTGTCGATTAATCAGCCGGTTGGCTCAACTAGTGGATGGTAAATATAGAGAATGTTGCACAGTAGCGCCAGTGGGTTACTCTCGAATTAAATACAAATTAAAAATGAAGTTTGTGTTGTGGCTTGAAGCCTCTGAAACTCGAATCTTAAAAGTGTTGATATATCTGACGCCTCTATGGAAGGTTAAACCTTTCATAGTTACAGTATTGTGTAGTAATGGCAGGTTGCAAAATTTTGCTCTCCATATTCTGATAATGCGTATTGCCGAAATGTGAAGAGATCATTGCATTTTGGAGACCGATGAATGAAGTTCTGAAGAAAATTTTTGTAAGATTTTGGTGATTTTGAAAAAAAAATGAAGCCAATGTTTGAACAACCGGCAGTATTTCAATTGTCTTGCTTTTAGGACTTATTTAATTTGCATTGAATAAATCTCTCGTTTTTTTTTTGCGCTTGTTAACCTATATCACTTTTGCATCACTTTATATGCTATAAAATGTGAGCATCTAGCACCGTGATTCCCCTCTTTTTCACGTCATTTGCGTCATTTAACTCAAATAAGACTTGCAATGCATTCTTTAAACATTATGCAATCGGACGAACTTTTTCCTACAAGAAGAGTTTATTGAAGAGTGCAACGCATTGTTAACACAGCAACTGTATAGAAATTGCCTTCAGTTGTATCAACTATTGGGGAGAGGTGGGAGGGAGGGGGGGAGGGGGGGAGGGGAGGGGAATTTCGACCTGTTCCTCATACTTCCTCTCTTCACGTTCTACCTGTAAAACTTTCAAAACAACTCCTAAAGAGTGATGTGAGCGAAAATATTGAATCGAACGAATCATGAGCAGTAAGTCATCGAACAAAAGTTTGACTCTAAAGTAAGAGTGGGCATGGCTCGTTGCACTTTTCATCGCAATCTTTTGCCTTTGCTAATTGATGGCTTTCTCAAGGAAATTCTCAACGAAAGTATTAGAATGGCAATGTACGAATCATCAATAATCGTAAATCTCCATAAGCAGCGGTTAAGCATTTCGATTAGGCAAATGAAGCTTTTGGATGGTGAGGATATTGCATAAGAGTCGTTGCTTTAGAGGACGAAGTTCGATTATGTGTAAATAATTGAGGAAATTTTATTAATGATGATTTTATAAAAGTGTATTTGATTTACATTATTAAATGTTTTTGAGACGGAATAAGAAAGAAACGTGCAGAAGATGAGTATTGCTGACAAATATGAATCGCAAGAATAAAATAATTACATGCAATTTCATTTTTTCATCTTTATTCTCATCTTCGTTTGGGATTTCTTCAATTATTTATTTATTTAAAATTTATTTATTGTAACAATAATAATAATAGTAATAGTAGTTATGACAGCGATAGCAGTAACAATAACACCAGTAACAATAGTTGTTATTACTATCATTATTGCATTTATTACAACCATTTCAATTACATTTATTATTTTTCATTACTATTATTAGTACTATTATTATTATCATTATTATTACTACTGCTACTATTCTTGCTATCGTCTTTATTTCTATTATTATTACCACTATCGTCACTACTATTACCATTACCTTTGTTACTATCCCTGTTATTACTACTGCTGTCATTATTATTATTATTATTATTATTATTATTATTATTACTATTATTATCATTATTATTACCATAGCAGCGGTGCTAACCTTTAAATGAGTAGCAATGAAAATAAGAAAACAGTAAAGCCGAAATGATGTCACCACGAGATTCTACAAGGAATGATGCTTGAATTGACGAAATCTTCAAAATTATTCATGGAATCACTCCAGAATTTATACTAACAAGAAAAAGAGATCAATAATCAAGAAAATAATTTGTCTCTACTGTTTATAATTTCTCCTACCGAAATAAATGTGAAAACGTTTAATGACATTCAGATAAAAAAAAAAGAATATCAATTCGATGTACCGTAATGAGGTTATAATAATACCACTGTGCCTCTAATATTCTCAGTTGTGGATTTCGATATCATTCGTGCCGAATACAATGAATTTAATCTCGCAAAGATCGTTTTGATATGGATCTTCGCTGAATAAATTCAATGGAGCCAAAAAAAACGCATTTTGATGAATAATGTGGCTGAAAACGTGCGATATTGAGTACAGATATACGGGAAAATACGGTTTTGAGTCCAACGATGATAAGCTCGGCTACTTCGTTGACACATGGAATCAAAGAGGGCATCTTGGGCTATTGTAATATCAATTTCATGAAATTCTGGAACTTTCGAGCAAACAGAATATGGACAGGGCAAATAGATGGCAGTGTGATCGAAAAACGTTTGTCAAAATGGGTCAGTGTAATTTTATGGGAGAGGGTACGAAGACACCTGGGCCAGTTCGTCGATAATGTGGTGAAAAGTGCAGTGGAGAAAAAGAAGATTATTGAAATACGGTGCCAAAATATCATAGGCGAAGAGATAAAAAAATTGGAGGGGCGAAAACGAAAAAAGTTCACGAGGCAAGCTATCAACCAGGCCAATTTGAATGCACAGACAAGGGACGCTTCAGCTCTCCACCACAGCAACCCGAAAATGCGCAAATCCAGAAGTGGGCGATCTCTCGCTGGGTGTGCGCTGTCTGGCTTTATTAATTACGTTGCGTCTCTCGCTTGCAATCCGCATCCGTCGATTGCACAATACCAACCAATGGATCGAACCTCTCAAGCATGGAAAACGATGATTTTCAATCGGGGGTGTGCAGGGCAGCGGTCGCAAAAATGTGCAAAAGGATCCGTAGGGGGGAGGGGGGAGGGGGGATATGCAAGGGGTAATTGGAACCGAACTTCAGGTGATTAGAGATGAGTGGAAGGAATGCAGCGCATGAGCTTCGTGGTTTTAGATGTCGCGATATTGTTTTGAATGCTGTGTTGAGTGAAGCGCGCTTTGACGAGTGGTCTGCACAATTGGGAACCGATGCATGGCGCACGGAGAATCTTGAATGAAGCTGTAGAAGATTGTCGGAAACATCATCCATCACCTTATGGGTTCGAAATGCGGATTGAATAATTCGTTGGATGGAGTTGTTGGTGGTGGTCGATAGATGCCGAAACAAAGGTTAAAGCATTCGAAACAAAGAGAACTCTACATATGCAGACATTAAACGCAAAGAAGCAAAAACGCACTGATGCAACACGGTGCTGGCAAACTGAATGAATCATTTTCCACAGGTCGGCATGCAACCATATGCCCATAATTTGGTTAAGGTGGACAAGCCGGTGATTAGAGATGGAGCGCAATATATGATAAGCTCAGGAGGTTTGTTGGGATCGACCTACCGATTCTGAAATGCCTGAGATACAATAGAGGAAAATTAACCGATTGCATGTGGCCATTCGGTTGCAGTGGAAGTAGAAGCAACCGCTGCTTTTTAGCACGGTTTGCAGAAAGGAACATCCAATCCCCTTTGTTCATCTTGATGAATGAGGTGTGCCTAGTAGCAGTTTCATGCGTGATTTATGGTCGACGAACGGAGGCATCAATGATATCCTTTAAGCCTATCAAACCCTCAGTGAATTATTTCGTAAATACCCACATTAGAGCTTGCACTAATACAATGAAGCCAATGTGACAGACGTTCAAAATGAAGCATGCATTGCATTATGGCACGGGTTGTTTTTGTATGCTATCTGCATATGCTGAACAACTCATTGAAAGGCAGAAGCTTGTCAGAGAAGACTCTATGTGCAATCCCTAGAGTGGAATGCCGGATCAGTAACGCAACTAAATGTAGTCCGTCAGCATAGCTCAAATCAAAATTTTTCCCTCAGAGCCACCTTGACCACATTGATTTTCTTTCTGGCTAACTCACACCGAATGTAAAGAACATCGCGAATGAGAGTGAAGTAGATAGATGCAACGCGACTTAGTCAAAGAGAAGGTCAGTTCGTCCCCCCCCCCCCTCCCNGCTTCAATAAGGCCAAGTTGAAACCCATCAATAAATCTTATCATTATTGAGTTCTTATTCTTCAAAGCACAGAAGTTCCATAATCCGAACAAACGGAGACTTTCGGTGAACACAAAATTTGGATTTGTCAGTGGATACGAGAATGGCTCAGATGCATCAAATTTCATCTCCACCTAGAATGAGTGCTATATTTGAGAAGATAGCTCGAAAATATTTTTCATTCCAATTGATTGAATAAATAAAATTCGCATTCATTTAATTGGAAACTGTTTGAGTGGCATTAGCGCTGTTAGTAAGATAAATCATCTATTGAAGAAATTGTTGATACGGTATAGCATTCCAAGAGGAATAAAGCAACTCCTCCAGAATCACATCAAGAAAATAGAAGAGCATAAGAACCAACAATAATTTTTTATCACTTCCATTGTCTAGTATAAATATATGATTTATATGATTCTATAATTTCTCAACTAATTTAATACATTTTTGTGAAGCAAAATATCTGCTAAAATTTGATATTTATTGCAACTTAGGTATTATTACCTTTAATCTCTAATCAATTATTGTCGTAAAGATAAAAGACAGAACATCGGATTTCTTCTAGTTTCACCTCAAAAATCTCAGAATTTGATAATAACACTAGGTAAATCTCGATCAAATATTGTGATTTAAGAGGATCATGCATTCCGATGGTGATAATCATTCACGGATAGTCGAGAGTGATAATAGAGAGCAGAGAACTGGGATCAATTNGAGAGAACTGGGATCAATTATGATCGAGTTGCCGAATCGCCTCTATTTGAATATTGTCTTCATTAAAAAACACGAATCTAATTGTCGTAATCAGTGGATTTTTTTGAAAAATTGTATGATAAAATTGGTGATAAAATTAGTTTGAATATCTGATTGACATTTCCGCTTAGAAAATATTCCACGCAGCTAGGTAATATGAGATAGAGCAAAACTCATATAGAACGAATGGTATAAAATGCAATCAAGCCATTGGATGGATATCGATAGACGAATTTGTAAAGGGCACGATGCACACATCACCCACTCATTAAGCCATATCGGCTAACCATCGTCACATTCCACCATTCCAAAATGCATTGCAAACTTCAATTAATGACACACGGTTGTCGCCATAAACAATAACACGACAGGGCAATGCAACGTAATGGATGAGTGTACATGCACAAGCTGTCAATGAGAGACAATCCGTCGAGTGACAATGCTTCTTTTGCGTTTACTCAATGCTCAATCGTCTGATAAAGAAATTCGAGCGTCATATTACTCGGAGTGAATAGAGTTCACTTAAAGAAAATAATTTTAGACTCGAGACAAGTTCATTGGTCTCAAATGTCACACCATGCTCAGATATATCACGATATCACTGAACGCCATCCTCTCTCGGCGACCTCACCAACAGTTCCGCTGTCATTCGTTGCTGTGAAATTCGACGACCCAAGAAATCATGGGTATTCGAGTGGTTTTCGGGGGATCGACGTATCTCGAGAGGCCTGGACTTTGAAATTCTTCTAATTATATGGCCTTTAAGCAAATGTCTTTTGAGCGACCAGCAGTAGAAGACAGCCAAAACTACACATCTAGAGGCATTCAAATAAAAAAATATTTCATGATAAGGATTGTGACATAGCAAAGTGAACCAAAGAATTTATAGCTAGTATTTGCACGTGTATCTCTCAAAAACATTTCCTAACTTCCTGTATATTCAATAGCACTCCAATTTTTCCTCATATTACATCCCAACTAATTAGCAGTGATGCTATTTTAGCTGAATCTTCGCTACGACACCCTTTCAACAACATTCGTCAATAGTTTCTTCAAGTCTATTCGTTCATTGAACTCGTACAAATTTGACCCATCTTGAATTGTACAGGAAGAGAAAAAGTAATAAAACTGATCGGATTCGGCAATGACAATGACAAGATTCACTACACTACGGGGCGACTTGGTGCTTATGCAAATGCTGCTTGTCGAAAAGTAGTATCGACAGAAAATATTCAGCTCGGAAGAAGCATCGATTAAATGA
>JAARMF010001745.1:21100-32159 GCA_022844705.1 Toxascaris leonina
AAAAGGTGAATATGATATTGGTGTTAACCAGGTAAAAATGAGGCGTAATAGAAGGTGAAATAATTTCTTGGATAGGAAAAATTTTGCAAAAAGAAACAATTCGAATCGGTAATAACAACTATGCTCTCACATTACGAATGAGCAGTAATAAACGTTTATTATGAGAGCGCTAATAATCAACATATTCCGTCAACTCGCTTTATATTAAATTCATTGAAGTCATTTAAAGTTTCGAGATATGAGTGAGGAAGAGGAAAACTGAATGGATGAATGAGGAAACTGAATGACTGACTCTACACACTTCTATATTCTTGGAGATGGTTGACAATGACCTCATAGAGGATCGTTTCGTCAAATAGCTTCCTTCTGAAAGTATTGCTAACTATCGATCCTTCATATTTCAATAGGGCAAATCGTTGACGCACATTTCTGCTAGAAGAATACGAGTACATTAAACACGATCGAAACGTTTATATCCATCACGAGTGGTCATTGTTTCTATAATTCAATGAAGCGGCAAATATTCTATAGACGGAATAGCCTCACCCTCATCCTCGACTCTCTCTCCCCCCCCCCCCCGCCCTCCCCTAGTCCTCTCCCTCACCACCGAAAAGCAATTAAACTATTGCAACAAAAGCAAATTCAAAATATTTGAACTCGTAGTTTTTATTTTAGGATTCGCAAAAATTTACTGGCGCGAATTCGATTTGAAGGCCGTTAAATATAACAATAATTGTCATTCTAGAACACACTTGTCAAAACATTCAGCTTAAACACAACCGGGTAACGCTTTTGATCACAGAGAGAAAAGAAGGTCCCGCCTGACGCGTTTTCCTAATTCTATTTTTAGCCTATTATTTGCGAGCATCTAGCTGTTACGACAGCCATGAATCAAAGCGGAAGTAACTGCAGGCATGGATGATGTGTAATTATTCTAGATAGAACTAATAGGATAGAAATCGAAATAGAGAGCATGTGGGGGAGGGGCAGAGGGAGGGGGGTAGATCGGATGGTCCATAAACTATATTCGATCCGGGCAAGACAATTTCCGGTTGACGTGACAAGCCATAGCGGCAGGTAAAGGTAGCATGGAACGAAACGCTTTGATGAGAGGGAATGTTCTGAGTCTCCATCATATCTTGTACGTTGGGCGAGTCTCTCTTGTTATCAAAAAACAGTGATACTGTTTAAATGCACAGGAATGAATGAACATGTGGCGATTAATGCTATACGGAAGAAGAGGACAATAGAAATTTATTCTTGAATACGGATTTGAATCCAAAATGAGGACACCTGAAAAAAATGAGGACACTGCGAGGTATATATATATATATATATATATATATATATATATATATATATATATATAGCGAAAATTGGCCCGAAGAAACGTCACGACATGTGCTTCTCGAATTCTGCTTATCATGTCAGTCACTCTTATTAATAAACAACACAAAGTGCTCAATACCTCTACATGTTGAGGCTTAACTTCCCCATCAGTTTTGAATAGCTGCAAAAATCGCGGAAATGGTAATGATAGAAAATAACAGCAATCGATTACTCATAAGGATATTTTGCGAGAGATTCCACTCCTCAACCGAGAGAGAATGTCTAGAATATTTAAAAATATGTCACGTTTTTCGAATCCAATGGATCAGTTTGAAGATTCCGAGAGCATTGGCTTCTTGACGCTGAAATTTTAATCACCAAGTTGGGCTTAAATGAATTCGAAGTTGAGGCAACGGGTAGGCACATAGACACGTATAAGCATATATACGTGAAGGTGTTTATGCTTTAACTTGTTAGCACAGTCAGAGATCGACAAGTCCAACAAGTTTGGTGGATCGACTCCCTAAGGATCAGTAAAATTCATTTTGCACTTCATCCAAGCAAAGAGGGCGATTTGTATCAGAATCGCATCTCGGTCATAAATCCATAACCGAATTCAAATCCCATCCGGGTCGGAAATGACGATTCAAATCTTTTCCTCAGAAAAAACTTCATAGTATCGTCTGAATGGATTTAAGAAACCGAAAAAGCGAAACTAACCTGATCTACTGTCAAGCGTTGAGCTCAGCAATAGCAGAAGACAAATTTTAAAGCCCTCAACAAAAATGCAAAATAACCTGGTTGCGCAGGTGTTTTAGTTCACCTGGGATGCGGTAATCACTGCACCCGATCACCGCCAAGCTTTACCACTATAGGGTTTTACCACTAAATTTCACAACCGCACACCCATATCACTGAACCAGAAATTTGAGAAAAACTTAAGAGAAACCGAAGAGGAAAAAAGCCGGGAATCAACCAAAAAAAAAAAAAATTGACCGTAACCGGAAATTTGAAAATCAAGTAGGTTGTCGATGATCGAGCACTTTTGGGCACATCGATCTAGCATCGAAAAGCTGGTCATCACAAACGTACTGCGACTATTACACCTATATGAATTGATTATCGGTGCTGATCGAGACTGCTTAAGAGTCGGAATAAGCTTTCCACTGCTTCGGCACCAGTTTTCATTAATTGAGGCGATTATTCAAATATGAAATCCAACTCGGAGCATGACTAAAAGCCATAACTCCGCTTCTTGACTCCAACTTCACCTTCATGCACCATGTAAGTTTAGGTCATTTCACATTTTCTTCATAATATGCCTGAAGTCCAGCAGATTATAGTCTAATTCAAGCAGATTCCGCCACTTTCTTCCATAATATACTATAATGCCAAATGCACTATAACCCGTATAGGTTTTCTTCGATGTTTTCTCAATGCAATCATATATAGCTAAATTGTTGCTGTAATTTGTAATTTTTTAGTCTAATATATCACTCATTTTAGGTCATTTTGTACGTTGCCTAAAAATGATCCAAAAAAATGCGCATGGAAATGCAATGCAAATAGTTGGGAGAGAAATGGGCAAGAAATTCAACAACAGTGAATGCTGAATAATTAACAACCATCAAGAAAGTTTCCGTTGAATGAATCTTCTTCGGAAAGAAATTACTCGGACAAATTATGCGGAAGTCTCTAGCATCAATATTTATAATACTAAACGCTGAGTTCGAATTTCTTGTTCGATCCTATTTTTTTTCGCCTTAAATTATATGATCGATTGAGATTTATTCAAATAAATAACGACAGAAAAATTCAATCATCACCTAAAAATTGATGAAAGACCCTAACAGGAGAATTGCTACAACAAGCGCTTTTTTGAGCAGATAGCTGATCTAAGCGCGATAAGTATCCAATACAAAATTTAAATATAAATTTAAATATATAATAATATGTCACGTAATTTAACTAATTCGACCACTGATTTAAATACTTCCAAAATATTTTATTCCGCTCTATGGTCATTGTGGTAAAATGCATAGAATTCTTCTCCATTCTTAAATTTGAAGAGGTTTCTTGCAAAATTGATGGATCAATACGTGATAAGAAGTCCTATGTTGTATATTATACGCATAAAATCTCATAAACGAGTTGTTGAGGGACTAATGAATTGTGCTATAAGATGATAACGAACTATGATAATAGGGGACTTTCTTTTGAGATATCAATAAACCGTGCGATATGATAATAACAAACTGTGGCACAAAATATTAATAAACTCAACTATTAGATGTTATAAGATAATGATTTTCTATTGATCAACTCTATTAATGGATGCTAGCGATCTGTGCTATAACATAGCAATGCATTGTGTTATAAGGCACTGATAAGATGTGTTATAAGGTCTCGTTTCTAGCGTTATCTTCAGTTCTCGAAATATGACTATCGAATTGGCATATACACTAATGCATTTACAAACGAGGCAATCATAATGGTTTTTGCAAAAGGAATCTACAACAATGCATTGAAAAAATGTAAGAAAAAAAATGTCCTCATATCGGAGTTGGTCCAATCATTCACAAATCTTCTACGAATAACTATTTCCTATAACCCGAGTGAGCAAATGAAAGTTCAAAGATTGAAATTGTACAAAATTGATGACACTGTCCACTATATGAAGTGGGTTTACCTGAGAATTACTTAACTAACCTGAATATTTTATATAGACGGTCATGTTTCGGGCTATACATAAATGATACGAAGAAAATTTTTCAGCTCCACTTTTAATGGCTTCCACATTTAAGTCTCTTGGCGTACAGATAGATGGACATCGGAGAAGTAATTTCAGATAAATGCTCAAAAGAACTAACAAATGCAAGTTTGCAAGAGTACATAAAGAGGGAATGCTTTCTAAGACCAGTTCGTCGCCGAAAAGTTTCTACCCTCTCCGCCTACATCGATGAGTTATTTCGTTGCAAAAGTGACATATGGTTTCATTACCGAAAATATCAACCAATAGACTGCAAACGATTCTATCTAGCTGCAAACACAAAACGCCAAATGCTAAAGTCATGCATTTTAGCTTCTTAGCTAACACGTATAAGCATTATCCTATCGCCTTGCAATCGAATGAAACAATAAGCATAAAGTTCTTGTTAATTGAAGAAAAAAGCGTTGAAAATAGATGGTTAGCATCAATTCGTGCATCATACTCAATGAATAAGACACTCCGATGGGACCATCAATGAAGTCGGTGCTGTGAAAATGCCTATGCGACAAAAGAATTAGAAAATTTGGAGAGCTGCTATCGCGATTTGATTGAAAATTGATTCACTATTTCCTCCCATATTTATAGACTTTAAAAAATATATATTTTTGGTCGGTCTATGCGTTTCGACATTTTTTTTTCTTTTTTTTATCTGCGAGTCATTGCCAGAAATTATTTTTACTCATTATCACCTCCAGAGGAATATAATTTTGAGCATATTGAGCATATTTGAGCATATTCTTAAATCTGTAATTAACTGAAATTGCACAAGTTCAATTTGGAGGTCAACTCTTTGATTGAATCCGAATTGAGCTTTCAATTTTGCGATTACGGATTTTTTTCAGGAATTCGAATTAAATTCCGGCTATCGATCGTTACTGACGAATTTGCTCTTTGACCCGAAAAACCTTGAATTTGAGAAGAAAAGCCGGAAAATAAGTAAAGCCGGAAAATAAATAATTCTTCAAGGCTTTCTGAGAGTTAGAATATCTATATATAACGCACTACTGATGTTTATTTAGAAGTTACCTCAAGAAGCATCCATCAAATCAATAAGTAAGCATTTATTGCTATTTTAGAAGTGGAATTTATCACCTAAAATGTATAGTTTTCGGAAAATAACATGAGAAGAGATTGCAAAAAGTAGACAATCGCAATACAAAATTCTACTTTTCTGCAATCGTTCTAATATTGCAAACTACAAGTATTGCGAATTATTGCAATAAAGCGCTATTGAA
Organism: Toxascaris leonina; assembly: GCA_022844705.1. Classification (NCBI taxonomy): domain Eukaryota; kingdom Metazoa; phylum Nematoda; class Chromadorea; order Rhabditida; family Ascarididae; genus Toxascaris; species Toxascaris leonina. The sequence continues at coordinate 26,435 of JAARMF010001745.1, forward strand.
ATTATTAAAGGTAATGCTCAAGGAACGCTTGTAACAAGTCACACGAGAATAGCTATATGAGCTATCGCATTAGAAGTGAATAATCAATGCATTTTTCTGGGAAGATAACTTCACACCGATCGGTCGTGTTTATTGGTCGACTCGACTTCGATGGTGTAACATACCTAGCTGGCTTATTCGAACGTTGACAATTCCACCAACCCAGCTAGTTTAGCAAAACTAACTGCTTCAGCTAAGCCAATTGCTTCCGCGCAAATTCTTTCGTACTATAATTCATTCGAGTGCATGAAAACATGAGGCTCCGGTTTATGAAAAAAAAAAAAAAAGAAAAAGAAACACTATATAAGCTTGACTTAACGTTTACTGCTGAGTAGAAATTAACAATATTCCCGATAAGTTTTTTCAATTATATTCCAATGAATCCTATTCATTTCAATGCAATCATTTAATTTCTCTCAAAAATGATGACAATGAAAAAATCCACGTTAACCTGATGCATAGTTTGTGCTTGTTCACGTTCACGAATTGTTTGATCAACGAAAATTTTTGTTCGTCGAGGCACATTTAGCTTCTTAGTTTGTGCAGCCGGTGGACCCATTTCTTCGTATTTCTCACCGAGTTTAGCTGTTCGCCGAAATAATTTCACAATCAATCCACCAGCTGAAAGAAGGGTAAACTCGAAGAACAAGAAGACATGATGACTTGTAGTTCAAATATTTTTTATATAAACAATTCAAATATTTGCAAAAAAAAAAAAATGAAATACTTTTAGTGCCAATGATTAGTGCTCCTTCTTCACGTCCCATTGGACCATAACGAATCCACTTAATTGGTGAATCGATTTTTAAGCGATCCATTAGAAATAGTTCTTGATAGATTCGAATCTATAAAGCGATTATTATGTAGTTATCATTTAATATTGTGAGTGCTTGTTGAAGACGGTGATGCTCATTTACGCCAAAATTTTATATTTTTTTAAAATATTACTTAATTATTAATTCATATATTTATTTATTATTATATTCGTCTCTCAGAGTGTAAATGAATAGATATTCCTTGACTTTATAAATAGCACTTGAAGTTCATTCACAATCAATTCTATTCAATAATGAAATATTCCGATTAAAATTAGACTAATTAAAATTATGTGGCAATTTTGAGTTGAATATCATAGAAATGAAGTATGAGGATTCAAGGTGGACACAATACATATTTCGCTTTGTAAAAAACGTATAGGGCCTGCTCGCCTGGCCAGCGGGATGGCGTCACTTATTGGCTACGACAATGCAAAACCACGGGTCTCAGTACCCTAATGGAAGCGCATTGTGACCGGCAGCGTCATCGACGCTCGATAGTCCAGTCAATCAAGTGATCAAGTGAGTAAACGTATAGCTATTTCGATAGATTTTTGAACGAATAATATAATGGACTTAGGCAATTTGTTGAGTTGCTTCAACAGTTAAGCAAAGCTGTTATTCTTTTCCTCTTTTTCCAAACTGTTCCTCCTCAACTAGGTGTTGTTCATTCTCAATTAAGTTATTCCTCATTTCAAATGCCTCTTTTATATGTTGAATAAGATCAGCTATACTATCATGGTGTGGCATTTAAGAGACGATGCAAATATTTCTGGATTTGAAATCTAAAGGATCTAGAAATCGGGATTGGAAAGGATAAGTGAAAATTTGAACTTCTTTATCGAGTGCCACCAAAAGAGCTGTATATTGACGTGGCGCATAGACGAATGCATCGATACATCGTATTGGTGTGTCCATTTTCATTTGATTTTGACGACGACCTTTCGCCGAAAAAAATGAAATTGTTCGATCTTCACATGCAACTATCAACTGAAACTTTTAACGCTATCAATAATCAATAAATCTCTTTATATAAGCGTGAAAGTTGAGAAAAATGCATCGAAACAAGCGGAAATATATGCTAAGAAGGCGCGATCACAACCATTTGTATATATAGTTATTAAAGTTCTCAAAAAATTACACCCATTTGGGCAGAATTTGCGACATAGTCCCTTGCAGAATACATATCAATGCGCGTATTGTCTATGAACATTGACAAATCCTTTCTGTTTTGAAGAAATGGAAAGGTGCATAGGGTTAGGAGGGGGACGAGCGGACTGCCATATCGGAGACCTCGTTCATGAAAATTCTGAACCCCAACTTGACTTTATACAATTGCTCCCGAACTGGATCTATCATCAGTCGGACGGATATATGTATATAAGTATTAGTATATAAGTATAAAGGCATAAAGACAGAAGCACACTTGTGCGCAGAGGTACGATATCGCTGCAATAATTTTTACAAAATTTTGTGCATAACATCGTTTTCAACTTCGAAATCAGTTGAATTTCACGTATGGCTAATTACTCATCGCGGTATTCAGTGCACCGTTAGCCAAGAATGATTCTGGATAGATGAGTGGGGAACCGTTCAAAAATTAATAGCAACAAAACAAACGTCAACTTGAGTAAATATTAGCTGAGTTTTTATTATGAGAAAAGATCAAGAATCGCTCGCTCATCAACAAAAATTGAGTCATAATCGAAGAAAGTTCCATGTACAGTTTTCAAATCATAATGGCAATGCAGCTGACAACAACTCTATTGGCTAAATAGTAATTCAGTACAGAAACAGCCAAAGATAAACACACACTAATACATCATCTAGCACCAATAATGGTTATATCACTGATCAATTCGGTATTTATCAACTGATTATGTGATAGGTGATAAGCCGGAAATGCAGGTACGTGAAGGGAGATAATTAATGTGGTCATTCAAATGGTTTTTATGTAACTCGAAGATTGCACATAGATGAGTGAGTTCTCCACTCATTCAGGCAAGGAGTTGTATTTCTTGTTTTGTTTTCTTTTTTTTAAAGAGGTTTTCCCATTGACTGTTCAGTAGTTATTCATCGAGAATAACGATGACCGACATCTACAGCTGAGACAGGCTAGGTTGAAAAGGGTGTCTGCAGGTGAGGCTGGCCATAATTAAAACCAGCATCTCCAGGTGAGGTTGGCCATAATTAAAACCTCCACCCACAGGTGAGCTGGTCATAATTAAAACCTTCGTCTACAGGTGAGGATATAATATTCTTCGCATATCATATCTTCAAAGCTTTTGACAACATCATTTCATGAACAATTTACGTCGCTTAAAGGATGTTGTCCATAGATATTTTCCAATGAAAGCTCATTGTCGAATCAACTATACCTGTTTTGCGATGCGAATCATGCCGATGATATCCGATTTGAGTGTTATTGTTGGTCGATCAAGATGTTCGATACCACGTTTAATGGTGAATACTTCTGCTTCTCGACTGCTTACAAAAATTCGATATTCTACATCATATACGCCTATAAATCGATCGACGAATTCGAACATTTTCATAAACTGAAGGAGTTTATTTTGATATGCAGGTACCTTTATGCTTATATTGGAGCACTTGTATACTTTGGAAGTAAAGAAAAACACAAAATTCCGCACATTGCAAAATGAACGGTTGAAGTTGTGCAAATTTTGCAACGATGATAGCAACGATCATCAAAGACAGTGCTATTATTCGTAATACCTCAGGTTACACTCTCAAAGTGAGTGATACCTCAGGTGTCACGAACAAATAAATAAATATATATATATATATATATATATACTTATATTCGCTCAGTATTTTTATTAATACCCATATTTTTGTGCTATTATATTTTTACTCTTGTTGTAACGCAATAAAATTTTTCATATTTTCCCTCAATTGTCTTCTTTAGTACTTTAGGTTGATAGTACTTTATTCTATATGACTAAGGAGTCGAATTTTATAGTAATCAGTCTTATAGTAATCAAAAAGAAAGCCATTATAACTTCTCAGTTAATAGTCTCTTTTCATCAGCGCTTGTTGCCGTCCAATGCCCTTAGGGCAACAAGAAATCTTGGAGCTTTGAAGTCAATAGACTATTTGAGTCAATTGTTGGAGCTTTCTACAAATTGAAGTGCAGGTGAAAAAATTCTCTCACACATTTACTCGTCTTAATCGCCGACAAATACACCAAAAGAAAGCCCACAGAAGAAAAAAAGCAAAAAAAAAAACATACAAAAGAGAAAATTTCTACCTGTTGCATGAATAAAAACTGGTTGAGCCGGTAAGATGCATTGTGAGAGAACAGTGAATGCTTGTGAATCAACACAATAGACAATACCAATTTCCGTACCAATAACAATGCAATCAATACCGCATATATCAGATGATGATTTTTTAAGTGTTGACATACATGTGATCGTACTTTGTCGTATTAATTTCTTACCACGATAACGTTCAATAAATTCATCACGTTCATCGTCGTTCAATAAGAGAAATGCTTGTGATCGTGGTGTTAACCCACTTGCACTCAACTGAACAAAAAATTACGAGTGAAATATTTAGAGATTTTATCACAATTTTTTTATGAGATTCATAGCATAGTTTGAAGATATTATTTCTCTATTGAAGAAAAATTGATTATACTTTCATAAAGCATTAATATCCGCATAACCGAATATTAGGTTAGATGAATTGCTTTTGTAGTAAAGATTACTATTGCATTTATATTTGTGGAATATTGAGTAAACAGTACGAGTAGAATGCACCAAAGGTGGATTATGCATATTGTGGAAGCGATCTTATTAGTTAATGAATTCAAGAATAAAACTTTATTCAATTTAGAGAGGTTTTAGAATTTTGATTCATATGAAATATCTTTGAATATCAATAATCGCCGACTTAATTCTCCTGGTTTTTTCTCAGACGGAGAAGCTTTTGCAATAGGCTTCTAAGCTTCTAAGAATTTTTTTTAAAGCTGGGAAAGATTGTTATCAAAAAAAATTTGCCTAAAACTTCACAGCCTTTCCGACATTCCACTTCCTTCCTCGATTCCCCGCAAACAGTTTTACTCCTTTTTTGGTCCGGATTTTTCGGCAATGTGATGAAGGATACATTAGATTGCAGCCACCTTTTTGAACTAACTAATATTTAACTAACCAAAGTATAGTTCAACTAATCACAACGCTAATATGAAGAAAATATACGGCATAATGCTAACCTTTTCTTTGAGCTTCGATAAAACAGCGTATAGCTGCGTTGAATCGATTTGTGATGCTTCAGCATGTAGCCATGCTTCATTTTCAACTTCATCCACTTCCAATGGTGGTATATTGAACTTGTAGAACGGTTTCAGATTCTTATAGATCAACACTGATGGACCTGATGAGATTGCGATTGAAGGCAATGTGGGTTGCATCTGAAAGTGGGATGTGCAAAGCGATGTGATATGCCGATTAGACGCTTAAATATCTACTGGATCAGTGAATATCTCTTGGTAGCCAGGCAATATCACACCTAGGAGCAATGGTCCTTTACGTCTCTATTTTTCACTTCTCAATTGGAGCTTGAAATCTCACTCTACCTCAAGTATATAAAATGTTGGAACGTTCGGAAAAACTCTTCACTACAAATGATCTTTGAAACCAATCCCCTCTCAAATTTGCTCTCATCTCTTCCAAGTCTTGATAGGTTATTTCCTCTTTAAATTAAGCTTGGAATTTTGTAGCGCGCTTAATTGATTGGGCTTCGGTGGCAGCACGCGAGGTTCAATATACAGTCGTTTGGAGTATATTTCGTAATGATACCACAAATCATTATTGTACATTTCCTGCAGTCAAATCTGCTAGCTCTAC
>JAARMF010001746.1:10669-25040 GCA_022844705.1 Toxascaris leonina
GCAAACAGCGGAAGTTTCAACGTTTCGGACCGAATTCCATGAATTCAGAGGTTTCCTTAGTAGAAAGCGGTCCTTATACGCTTGCTTCAACCAACTGTTCATTCGCTGCAAAATCTACGAAAAAATCATTGCTTTTTATTCACGCGCCTAACGACCGCACTACTATCTGACCCTTCGGATGTCAGTTGCAGACGCAGCCCTCTTCAAGCGCAGTGATGCACCAGAACAGCAACGCTAGCAGATATTGCTGACCCGCCGCAGTTCTATTCGAGTACGATGCAGCGGAACATCTGTGAGCCGGGAAAAGATGATCTATTGGTAAAAACTACCGCTTTCGAAGCCTCTGCCTCCGGTGCCTGCTGCCAGTATCGTCTGCCCTCGTGGAGGATTCCATAGCGCAAAACCCCGCTTGAACACGAAAACCACCTCGTCCCCATGGCGGACATAATTCATTATACCCGGTGGTTGAATAAATTACCACTTCCTCACCCTCAGCAGAGGTTTTCTTCCGTATTATAGTCTTAATTGAGCCAGCAAAACATCATAACACCGCACTGAACGAAGATCGCAGTACATACTCTGTTTTCAACAGTATTATTATGTGCATTTCTTGACGATACACTTTTCGCATCGTTCTTCTTCAAAACGCAGATTCATGCGACAAGTGAACAATTAAACCACGGCAGAAATGAGACATAATAATAAAGTAAATGATTGCCACAATCACACGAAACAATAGAAAACAGCGTGCGTCACTTCCGACTTCCTGCAACGTGGGTGTTTCTTCTGTACAATAGTGTTAACTGAGTCAGTAAAGATATTTTTACAAAAGCACTGAATGTTTAAAAAGACGCCCATAAATGCAGCCCTCTTCGCTGGGTTAATGATGTTAAAAATAAACAGAAGTCACTGCGAAACTAACATTTGGACTTTGAAATTCTCGACGACCGACAATATATCAGAAACGGTCATTGGACAAATCTGCTTCTTCTTGCGAGTAGTGGGAAGAAGAATTTAGGTTATTAGAAGAACATTCGTAAAGATTTAATTAATGGCTGCAACTATCGCATTTAGTTGCCGTTTGGCAGTAGTTTTTGATGGAATTGGGAGCGACCACGCTGTAAAAATTGGTGGAGATCAGCGTCAGGGGGCATGACGTATGCTTTAGCTCTCAGCTCATTGATCAACTAGTTTTGCAGATCGCCGAAAGCTCATAAGGCGTTCGCAGTTCTGCTTGTACTTACAGTTCACCCTGTGTCACTTCTTACATAAATCATCTACAAAGAATGGCAGACCACACTCGCAGATGTGCTGTGCGCGAGTGTTTTCTCGCGTTTGATCTCTGCTTGTGCATGTATTCGGTGTATAAAGAAACAACAATTTCGTGGCTGCAAGGGACAGTTACTGGAAAATCAAATTGAGCGATGCGTGCAACGTTGCTGATGAAGTCGCCCTTACCTGTTTGATGTGAGGAATGCTCGTTGGCAAAGTTGCACTCTGCGATACTATTAAACCAAAGCTTTGGGCACTTGCTGTACTTATCCTGGACTTGCACTATCACCCCAGAGGTCGTAATCTCCTACGCTCCTGCCTTTTCAAATAACCGGTGTGCTTTACCTATAATGTGCTTGCAGTTTCCGGTTTAGTGCAATACTAACGAGGTGTTTTGACCCCAAAACTGCAATATTAATAATCTGTTTGCTGTACCTTGATTTTTTCTTGAGGCACAAAATTAAGACATCAGGGATTACTTTATCGATGAGTACAATGAGCTCAAACTGCCAGAAGAGTGCTCATGAATTGCGAATCGGTGAAGTTCTAGAATAGATGTGCATTTTCTTCATCAAGAACAGAATGGATGCAACTGTCGACGGGCAAAGATCGCTAAGGCAGCTTGTTCACGCGTACTTCCCGCTCGTCAAAGCCTCGACGATTTTCTGCCGTATCTTTCATGTAACTAGGCGGCCACTATTGCTATTCCACGTATGACGATGCGCCACTGAAAATGGGGTCGCTTTTGCTAGCACATAAAGACGATGTAGAAAATTAACGATATATCGAAGGTCCAAATGAAAAACAGTCAAAACAGCGGTGCGTTTTGAGCCATGCTGGATTGCATTTGAGCAAAGCTGCATGTAGTATAACACGTGAAAAGGGCACCGTTTAAAAAGAAGGTGAGATTTGAAATAGAGGGTTGCAGGAAACACTGCACACGTTTTTTCGCATCAATGAACGTACTAGTCTTTCAAATAAATGAATCTGAGAATTAAATTGCTTCTTCAGAGTGATAGAAGGGGAAAAGGTTTCCTCCACCTTTTCATTGCATGCTATTTTGCGCATAAACAAACCCTCTTGCATTCTTCTCGATATGTAGAAATGATCTGTGAGTTATCAAACGCCCTCAAATGTTCCCTCAATTTATCGTGTTTCTTTCGATTCTCTTGAAAAAAGCAGCAGGCGGACAGTATAGCAAATATGCGAGCAGCCCAACGAACATTTTAGAATTAAGCCAGATAATAGCGACAAAAACACACAAACATATAAAGCACTCCTCCGAAGTCTTGCGGAAAATAGCTTTTAGGGACAGATCTCAACAGTTGCTTGTATTTCGAACTTTGTATTAAAAAAAGTACCCAGCAACGTCCTTTTTCACGTGAAGATAACACTCCGTTGCGAACGAGAGCGAGCTCCAGCGAGTACCGCAAAGAGTGAATTGATACCAGATCTTGCCCGAAGTCGTTTACCGCTATCTACGCTTTTCTGAACTTTCCTATGATCCTTATCGTCAACCTAATCACAGTATTCGGTTGCCTTCAGATCAGCGACCGGCAATATTAGCAGAATATGATCTATATAGTTCGGCCGTTTTCTGAAATCGTAAATCAAGCCCAATTTTTTCAACCGTTCCATCTAAATCATAGTTTCATCTCCATCGGATTCGAACGTGCCACTGCCGAGGTAGAAAGATGCATCGTCATCTTCGTCGCATTACTGCTCATTACAGTTACTGCTCTGCTTTCTGTGTTTTCTATCAAGGCATGCAGCATCTCGCACTTGTTCTTATGAGCACGCAGTGTCTGTGCCTAAGTCAGTTGACACTCCGTATATTGGCCGCTGGTCAATGAGCACTGGCTGAGTGCTTTCGTCATTTCAACGTATTCGCTTTGATGCTGTACTCTCAGCAGTTTTATGGCATTTGAGGTGTTCACATCTAGTGGTTCGCAACCAACACAAGTCAGAAGCTGATAGCCTATCTGAATCATTTTTAAAACTTTTGCACAGCTTGAAATTTTGGAGTCATTCATTTCCAACAACCGTGGTGTAGCGGCAGTACGATATTGGAAAGAGAAAATAGACCTACTAAATAAAGACCGGACATAAAATCCATCTTATGCGACTTCAACTATCTTTCATACATTCGCAATTGTCTAAGATCTGATTTATTGGAGAGTCCGTATTAAATCCGCCTTAGAGAAAAGAATTCATCAGCTCACTTTGAAGAGGATGAGTAGGTGATAATCTCCTATAAATCGTCCATAAAGAAGGAGGGCATAAAAGTCAAAAAGTCGATAAAGAAAACGACCTCTTCAATTCTAACCTAGAGCACAAGAAAAAGACGCCTGAAAATGTGTAACAGCCAATCACATTTTTGTTGCATATCTGAAAGACAAAATTGTGCCCAAGTTCTGAGATAAATACTTCAGCTCCTATAGCAAACGGTGGAACATTTCATGATACAAAGCAAAGTACTGACCTCGATCCCTTCGATGGATGCGATTTGAAGTTCAAGTGCAAAGAAAAAACGATACAATGTACATGCAGTTTTCTCTGAAAAAGTTGCTGCTACGGAGGGAGTTCTAAATGTGTGTCAATGAGCCTTATACCGTGAGCAGTTCGAAGAGGCCGGAGTTTTTGGTTTCACATGAGCGAAGAAATGCATCACAAACCATTTTATTAAGATGACGGATAATGCGGAGTGCTCTGCGAGCTTGCACGATAGTTGGTATATCAGCATCAATAAGAAGAAGCAAAGGATGAGCAGTGAAGACTGGAAAGGGCTGCTGTTAAGCATTGCTGGGGCAGTTGGGATCAAGGCTACTCGCAGAACCGTAGAGTGAGTTACTTCTTAGAAATTATTTTAGTCATCCCATGGTAGTCACTTTATAAGTGCCTCTATAAAATCTGCTATAAATACTACAATAAATATTAGAGTTGAGGCCTTCACAGAAGCCGATGGAAGATGTGCTTCGGAAGGTGCTTTAGGGCTACTGTAAAAGCACAAACAACAGTTTGCGCAGTCCCTTCAGAAGAGTTTCCACGAGTGTTACTGTGAGGTGTGATGGCTATAATACGACCGACAGAGGTACCTAGCAGAATTAAAATTGCAGCATCTGAAAGTGTCACACCTTGGAGAGGTAATATGAGATGCTACATAAACTCACACTGTTGTGAAGGCCACCTCAGGGCCAATCAAAGCGATAATTATAGGAGTCTCTGCAGCACTCATTCTGAGGCCAACTTAAGAGACTTACCCTCGTTAGAGGATTTCCTATAACGATAGCCAAATTACTTCGAAAACTTGCAATAAAAGCAGCTGTGGCAGATTTCAATAAAAAAATCAAGATGAGAGAGCGCAATCTGAGAAAAGTGCTGTGAAGACTCTCAATAATATTCCTAAAAGAGATCTACAGCGTAGCAACTACTGCAGGACATATGACAGCGAAGAAATGAGAGCACATAGGAACCACCATAATACAATTTTCCTGTCTCTAACATTGATTGCTACAGATATTATCAGGCACTACCTATTGAGGTGAACAGCCGTAAGCAAGTGAGTTCATGTGTGCACTTATCTAATACCACAGAAAATGGTGACGTTAATTCATTAGCTGTCAATGAACACCCACCACCTTCAATTACTTTCTGCAATTTTGCTCATACAAATATATGAGAGTGATCTTTGTCTTCAAATCCAATGTGCTTCATTCATTTGCCGTAGATTCTCATAGTTTGGCCATCTACAATACTAAGAAGTGTCATAAGTAAAAATCTTGACTTCATCTTAGAAGCGCTATTGCTCAGCAAATTGGTGCCACATTTCCTGCGTTCTCGACTTTCACAGAAATTCAGAATTTTTGGAGATTTCTTTTTTAGAGATCTGAAGTTTAGTGCCTTAGAAATTTTTATCGTTCATTCTGAAATTCTTTGCCATGCACATAGTTTTGAACTAGTCTCTGAGATCCTCAGTTTCGCTTATACCCACAAAGATTCTCCCATATAAATGACTACTCAGATGATCTCAAAATTAGAAACCGTGAATCGAATGGAGGGAAGCGAGGCAGAGGGATTGGCACAGAAGGCGCCCTGCCTCCCTGTTCGCATGATCAACCTATTTCAGAAGGTATCAACAGTATGTAGGGCAGCGCATGTAGAATCCTGTGCGACCCGGCCAACCACACAAATGACCCCGTAACAAAAATTTGCGCTATCGCAAGCCGGCTGGGGTAGAACGCATTCTGGTCTGGCCCATGTCAGAGAGTGAGCTTTTCTAGCGCTTACTTAGTGAGGAGTGTAGTAGAGCGGTGATCATATGACTTACAGTGTGCTTACCAAATTGCACAAATCCGGTCTCAGTGATTGCTAATCGAAGTGGACGGCCAATCGTGCAGAAAAACACATGCACACACACAGACACACGCAAGGCGTTGCTATCACTTGCGGACGACGCGTTACCATTAGGTATACTGGTGAAGCAAATTTGCAAAAGCTCATCGCCCCACCCTCCTCCCATCTTTCTGTGCTTAATAATATGGGCAGTAGATCCATGTTCAAGATGTGCAGAACCGCCTTTGCGCAGAACAAAAAAAAAATCCATAGAAGAATATCACGAAATCACTTAATATACGAGCAGCCACCGATGAAGTACTGAAAAGTTTCGAAATTTTGAGGAATCAGTCAATGCATCTGATACTCATAAACTTATTCAGCCAGAAAAGGTCAATCCATTGGCTGTATTCCAGTTTCAGTACTTTCCATTGCGCCTGCAAATGTTTCCCGATTAAAGAACACTTATATTCACATCGAGTCATCCCAAAGTTTTGCTTAAATCATAATTCCCCTCTCCCTTTCTCTGGTTCGACGATTACGAACCGCGTTTCCGGTTTTCGGTCGGGCAAAGTCAATTTTAGTATACGAATGTAAATGAAACTGTAGCGTGATGCTTCGTCGTCGCATCATTACAATCCTTTTCGCCATTTCCACCTCCCCATCTTCCCACGTCCAACAGTTCGCGTTTCACAAGTCCACTGTCTTGAGCATCAACCTCGGACTGGCATATCATATCACAGCAGGCTCACTGTCTGACTTCAGGGACTGTAGTTACAGAGAAAAGAGCAGCAATCATTATAAGTGACTCGTAATTGCTATACTTAAAGAGAATGTTGCTAAGAAAAGCAATGGAAATAGTCGCTGAGAATCATATCGCACTTCTTGAAGAGTATGTGCAGTTAATATTACAAAGCCATATGTCCAACGAAATGATCTCGAATATCGACTGTTCCAATGATGCGAAACGGTTTGAAAGGAAAAGTTTCGATGAAGCCCAACAATATTTCGATGAATAAATTACGCATAGAAGCAACAAATGGGGATAGCACATGAAAAGCAAAACATGCTCTAATAAAGTGCAATAAATGTGAGCGGAGAAGGGGTATTCAAAATACATTTGCACAAAAGAGTAGTACCTGCGCCGATGGAAATAGCTTCCTCATTCGGAAGTTCAAGACACTGCCGATGCCCAAGCAGTTTCGAACAAAGAAAAAAGCCAAATGAGCAGATATGACGGCTGATCCAAGAAACGAACTAAAGCAAGTTGATCGCGAAAGGTTGTTTAGACATATGCTGTTGCTGTGTTGCATTTTGTGCATCAGGTGCGTAAAATTGTTATAATTCATGTTTGAGGGTCACAACCGTTTCTTGGATGGGAAATGTCCTCGATGGAATAATCATCGATCTGCTGAGAGAGAGATGGGAAGCCGATTTCGTATGTCATTTTGAAAGGCAACGGGTCCCAATTTTGGTATATTTTGATGGAACCGATGATGCAGTTCTAATTTTGCACAGCAAGCGCCGATAATATTTATTCAATTACCACTCAATACTCCATAAAGAAAGAGTGTGAGCCTAATAACGTCGCTTGGCACGTTTCCTGCAAACAGAGGATACCGCTTACTCTAGGGAATGAGTCGTAGAAGACGAGACTAAATACTATATAAAGCATTGTTCGCAATGGAGCATGTCTGGTGCGCACGTCAACACGGGAAGGGACAAACTGAAATACTCCTGACGACAGGAAGCCGGAAAGCCGAGCACATTTTCACAACAGATAGTCATGTTGGAATTGAGTCTTCATTGATTTCGAGCTAAATATTTAAGACATGATAGCATGAAGTGGGTTATATGAAACTGTGTGAATTTTGATATGAAATACGGTAAATTTTGTAGGTATCAATACCTTTGAAGGTTTCTTTAGCAACCTTATTTCAGAGAAATGATAATAATGTCATAGGGGACTGCTGTATCCCAAAATGGATCGGTAGATTGTGATAAAAAAATTTTGGCCATTCTCAGTGCTTTTTGTTGTGAGCTGCCTGGAATGCACTATGTATCTTTGCAACAGAATGCACTACGTATCTTTTCAGCAACAGCAGAACGCTGGAAGTTGCAGTGAAGTTTAAAGCCTATTATGGCACCAATGCCACGAACACCGTCTGCAGCATAAAGCAACTCACATAATAGTTCAGAGATAGAATGCAATAGAATGCCTTTTCAATATTTTTACATTCTGGATAGAAAGGAAACAACCAAAAAAGCACATGTCGAGCCGCCCACATTTTTTACTATCATCTGCATACTCTGTGCATTCCTGTAGTTTCTCAGGATCACTGGTGCTAAATAAACGAAAGCCTGCTGAGCAAATCATGAAGACGCTTGAGTGACAGTTACTTAGATACGCACGCTGGGGGATTGTTTGTTTATATGGAGTGAAATGTTCGGTTCTGGGGCCATGTTAAGCGCGTACTTTGTGTCAACATCACACGGCAAACGTGAGCAAGGAGCTCGGCAGTATGCTCAACAAACTTCTTGTCTATTCGCTCACCACATTCAGTTCAAAGCCTGAGTTCAAATTTTTGTTTCTGTTGCTTTGTCTAGATTGCTGCAAGTCGGCAGAAGTCCCAGAAGCGCCATCTTGTGAAATTTGATACGCCTTGGGGCTTCTGGATTGTCAGCTGTCTTAGAAAAAAAAACATATTTCCGTATAGGCGACCGCATGCAATTTTCTGACTAGTAAGAAAATGCAGACGTGCCTTTATCATTGCCTAAAATGACTGTGCACTTTTTTTTTCGTGTAGTTCGCCCTTAGAGTGCATGGTATATTATATGGTTATATGGCTCAATGGAATAACTTTGTGATAAATGCCGTTAAAATTTGGAAATGACCATCACGTTCTTACCTTAGGCTTGTCAGCCAACTTTCATTTTTCCCGCTTAAAACTCGTTTCATGGCGGCTAAAGGAAGCACATTCTGATCTCGGAACTTTGCTTTCAGTTCCTCAAGCCAATTCCTCCAACGAAGTGCCGTTGACTTTTCTGGGCTGCAATATCAACATTTTTCGCGGTCATCTGTGAGATGAATGTAATCTAAAACGGGATGTTAGCTAAATGCCAAAAATGATTCTTATCTTCTAGCAAAACAATGCGAAATGAAGGAGACATCTCACAACTTTCCCCACGAATAATGAAGGAAGCTCGTCCAGCTCCCTCCAGGCAGAGAGTGCTATCTTCGAGGGTAAATGAAGGAGATCGTATATAGCTGAGAATTGCTCGTCCTGATAAAAATCTCTTCGAAGTTTTTGCTATTTCAGGGAAATATTAGTATCCGAGACGCAAAAAATGGCCAGTGACCCCACCAAGACTTTCGGGGTACCCAGTGTGAGCCGATTTTCTCAAAAATCCAGGAACCTGCGAAAAAAAGGCTCTTCAGGAACGAATACTGCTGCTGATCGAAGCATGTTTTTCGCCTAAGACATCCAAGCTGACACAACAGCGTTAAGTATTTCGTTGCCTAATGGACAAGCAATCGTTTGGTGCGTCAAACGATTGGCGCTTTGCATTCCTCAGGGATTGTCAAGCGTCTCCACAAGCAGGCACTTTCTTTGGTCGTGAACCAGATTGTGTCCGGTAGCTGCTTTATTTTCTTCAGATCGCTCGAAAAAATAGCTTTTGCCTTTGTTGTCTTGTGTTAAGGATGGTAAGATCATGATTTTCATGATTATAAATGTAGATTGCAAGATACGAAGATTGAGGTGCAAAAGTTTGACTTTGAATCACAACTTCATAACGTGCAAATTCCCCTGATTTCAATGCACGCATCACGAACTGGTGCTGAGCACCATCTCCGCTTCGTGCAAATGCCCTTCGCAAATGTGCCCACTGGTGGCGTAATGTCTCATCCAGGTATAATAGATGTGTGTGCATCTAAGCGTGCGTTGTCTCTATGTCCACTGTCTTCAAATTGGTATTCGCTGAAGTGGATTTTGTAGTCACATAGTGCAACGTAAAGCATAGGATGATCGGTCTTCGGTAACTAAATTCATCAGAAGCACTCTAACGATTTTGTTAGTCACGTCTATTCGAAACAAAGCCATTGTTAGCTATATGCGTCTCATCGTGATACCGTCGTTTCATTTGAGTCACCTGAATTTGCAGCCGATCGATAACATGCAAATTTTGTAGCAGTGAATGCAGCAGGATGCAGATTGAAGCAGGCAGTATTCCAGCGGGCGCTGTTGCGATTATCGTCATTGCTGCAGTAGCGATCGGAATCGGTTTCATGACACTAATCTGCTCGCTCATTAATGTTGCTAAGAATCATCGGAGAGCTGCTAGCTTGCAGGTATGGCAGCCTCTCTTGCAGTAACGCTCTTCCTTTTTCAGCAGTTTCTTGGCACCAAAATCTCCGAGCTGCGCTTCTTGTTGCATTCCAGGCTATCGGAAATGAGTCGGCTGATTGATAACCGCTTTGAAAAACCTTTCACTGAAGTTCACTTTCATTACAACCTTGAAGCACACTTAAAATGGTTGTTAAACGAATGAGTCGCAGTGCTCTGTCTGCATGAGGAGCATCCTGTAAAGGAGCTTTTCATGCCACATGCAATGCTGACCTCATTTGCAATGAATCTTCGAATAAACATGTCTGATAGGCTAGTGTTGTTCCCAAACTTCATCTGTCAAATCCCTGCATTATCAATATCAATTCAGCCACCGTTTGTTTATTCTGCTTTTTCGGTGGATTTTGAGGCCTTTGCTCAATGATCATCGCTCATGATGTCACAGCACGTCTTCATTGCTCCGATTATTCATCAATAATGTTTAGTTGTGCAATTAGAAATTGGAATAAGTTTCGAAGCAACATTTCCCTCAACTATAACAATCCTTTATATGACGGCTCCAGAGGCAAAGAATTGCATTCGTTGACATGGCTACTCCAACAAATACATTTTGTCACAGAAGGAATGTTCGCAAGAATATATTGAGCATAGAGACAGAAAATGCCTTTTTTCTTGTGATGTATTACCCAAGCGAAGTAAGAATGCATTTTAATAATTGAGCAGTCACAGCAGCTTCAATTATTCAATGTTTTTTCAAATTGCACTGAAAGGGTGGATCTGGTGAGCGGATATCGCATCAACGAAATTAGAGTATTTTTTCTATTCTATCAAAATTATCTCAGCAACGAATCTGCACCAGCGGGAAATAAATATCCATACAACAGTCATTATCATCAATCTGGAAACGTTCTCAACAAACGAAGTACAGAATGAAGGCATTTTGGATTATGTGGCTGAGTGAATAATTCCGATAGAGGCTGCAAATGGTAAAGAAGTGATAATGAGTAAGCACTTAAAATACTGCGAGCAACTTGTTGTGAACACTTGAAAACGGATTTCCCGGACATGCGCTTTTCTCATTCTGAGAGTAACCTCTCTACATCCTCTTCAATCCATTTCGTGCAATCTATATGCGATGATCTTGGTTCAGGCCCCCTATATGTCATCAGCGCAGAAACCTTTTTCAAGCGACAGCTTGAGCAAACTGTGAACTCAACGGCCACAACGGACGAAGCAATTCGTGTCCCGTCATCTTGTTCAGAGAATAAGATGAGAAGCGTGACAGATGAGCTGCCATGAATTCCGATTTGCAATCAAGGTTACAGGACCAATCAGTTTCTCAGGAGGATTTTCTGGAGGAATTGTGATGAGAACAAATGTCCACGTATTGGGGAGTAAGGGGGAGAGAAGATCTTAGATCAGTTAAATTTATTCGAGAGATTTATACTTTTTTTCTACCCCATAGAGCAAGTAGTATGGGTGTCCTGAGGATCGTTTGAATTTTCAAAAGATGCTTGCTATGGAGAACATTGCCAAAGAATCTGTGCGAACGATTATCTCTTTGCGAAATACTCCAAGTTCTTAGACTTTTCGTTAACTGTTAGAAACCGGAGGTTTGTGCCGATCAGTTCAATCCAAAATCTTTCCGAAATCATGGAACTGCCTTTGACATATTCACCGCATTGAGTTTTTTGCGGAACCATCCCCTGTCCGTCAGCTTTCAAAAAAAAAGAGAATTCCTTCGAAAAGTATAAATATATTCAGAAGTGAGTTTTTTCATGCCGTTCGTAGACGTGTGGTAGGTAAGAATTGCTGGCACCTTGCCTCTCAACATGGGTAGATGGCCATACAGCTATTTCGCTTACTGTGCGAGACGATTTCCTCATCTGGAAAAACTTCAAGTTTAGTAAAATTATCACTCACTACTACAAATGAATTCAAATATACTCGAAATTTCATAAAAATTACTCGATAACCGCACTCCTGCTAAGAAACATCCGGTTTTGTAGCTGGGTGAAATTATTATCATACTGAAGGGAAATTTCGCATGCAGGATTGCACATAGACCTCTTTCACAAGATTGCGACAAAAGTAGCAGGAGGCACAACTGGTTTCTGAAGGCTGGATCCATAAGGAGCGTATATTTCTCTGTGATATCTTGTGGTGGATCTGGAAGCGAAATTAGCGGATTCGGTAGAAAAAACCTGGTGAAAATTCCTTGTGAAAGTGAGAATAAAAACTCGCTGTGAAAGCAAAAATAAGATTTACGCTGCACTACGCGAATAATTGAAAGAAATTTGAGGCATCTAGAAGGGAACTGAGCTCCATTGCATCAAGCGCTCATGCCCGATAGCCATAGATCTTTTTCATGAATAGATGCCGATAGGGTGCAGGTGTTCCCAACGTGAATAGTTTTGCAACTCAAAAGTCAAAACTGAACATTTCGTCGCGTTGAGGGGATCATTTGTTCTTCATGCAAGATGAGAATAGTGGAGTCGAGAAATGCACGCACCAAAACGTCCGGGCACGAAATCTGTGACTTCTAGGATTTTTCTCCACCATCATTCCCCTTGCGAAACGTGCGTTCACTTTCGCGGTTTTGGCGAATACTGGTTGCATGCACTGCATGCACACTTATTCATCAGTAAAACTTTTGAGTTCTGAGCACCTTTAGAATGTCACGTGCAGCCTTCATGCGGAATTAGCTTCGGAAGAGGTCAAGCTTTCTCAACGACCGACTCATACGCAAAGCTAACCTCGAGAACCTCCAACATACTGCACTTTTTAGAACGAATATAAGAGCATTCCAATTTCACGAAAACTCTCGACCGCCATGCTGGTGTTACACTGAATTGCGTTGTTCGATTCGATGGTGCGTTGTTCCCTAAGAGTTACTTTCTGCAATGAACAACGCCTGCAAGAATGCATGTGTAAATATTGATTCATCGAACGGAAATTCGTCCGCTATATGACTGGTTATTCTCTTCGACTCATATTTGATTTGAGATTAATGCTACATTCAACTTGACATGATAACCCTTCCTCGTAGTAATCCCGCCTTTAATTATGTCAAAATTGTTTTCAATCTCTCTGACGGTTTCTTTGCACAAGCGTGTCGAACCAAATTTGAATATGTCTCTTGTTTTAGTGATACAGGTGAGTGCGAGATCTGACTAGAGGACTCATCGAATCCAAATTTTGTTCATGAGCAAACTGTAAATGGTTAGTGAATGGGAGCAACGTAAGGTAATAAGTTTATCGGGTGAAATAGGTGAAATACGTCTATGCAGTTATACACCCATCTTTGCAGATGGATACGTACACCCCTCACGGATGAAATAATACGTAATTGCAAACTCATCTTATCCATGCTGAGGTCACATTTATTGAAGCTTGCTACCCGCGATTCCACTCAGATGGCCTTCTATAGACTGCACGCAAGAGTGACATCTAACCGTTGGGTAGCAGTTTCATCTTTTGCATTTTAACCCTCAAAGTTGCATTCGCACCTAGAATTGGTATCGTTGCAATATTGAGATTTTCGATCGCATAACTGTGATCTTTGGTTTCCGCATTCACATCTAGGTGCTTTTACTGCGATGAGATATCTCACGACTGGCTGTCTGGACGACAGTGCTGCCAACAGATATCAGGCGGAAATAGCTTTTACATGACTTATTATCTCGCTCCTGTCACATCGAAGGTTTTTTTGAAGACTAGCTTTCAGGAGGAAGATCTGGTAAATTTTGTACGTGCGCACCATAGGGAAGCAGAAATCAACTTCGAGAATTGACAACATCTTCGATTGCAGTCGCTAGCAGCGGAACGGGTTATTTCACCTGGAGCATGCCCGTCACTAGGCCGTCGACTACCCTCTTTATCAGGAACCGGTGGTCACTTCGTGCTCAGCTTCTTTCCTCACCCGCTATCATCACAAACACCTTCATCAGCACCCGAGCGAACTCGTAAGCTATCGCGCGAAGATGCGCCACCCAGTTACGAGGAAGCATTGAGGATGGCCATCGAAGATAGTTTGAGGCATGCGCAACAATCGTCACATGTGAATGCTGCGGTCGTTACCTCAGAGGTGCCATCTTGTTTCTTTCCAATTATGACTTTTCAATAGCGATGCCACTGTGCCAAAATTTTGGGTATGGTACTGTACTCATACCCCTAATGGGTATACTTTAAATCTACCACCTTTGCAAATACATGGCGTACTATACCTGCCCATGATGTACCTGCGGTTTCGAATTTCGTACAACATTATGCCCTCAGGGTATAGTACTATCACTGTACTTTTCTTGATATACGTGAATACGATAGCAGAAACTGGCTCGTTAATCATTATAATAAGCAAAATCTGTCAGAATAGTGTGATGATTCATTCATTCGGAACATTTAAACGATCACAACAACAC